>PVJD01003958.1:0-149319 GCA_004026545.1 Mormoops blainvillei | reverse complement strand
TTTGCTTGGATAATAATAACAGAATATCTAATAGTAGCTTCAAGAGGTGTGGGGAAGGTTGCTCAGGGCTGGTACCATACTTCAGCGATGCCATCAGGCTCCAAGTTTTTGTATAGTTTGCTCTGTCATTTCTTCAATGTATGCTTTTATCTTCTTGTTTACTGCCCCATGGTTATAAGATGGCTATTGCACCTGCAGGTCAAATATCTGCATTCCAGCCAGAAAGTTGAGGAGCGGGGAAAGAAGCAGAGGGCTATAGCACTCAAATGTCCCCTTAACTTTTTATTTTCAAGCAGGAGGTAACAAAGCTCTCCCAGAAATCCCACCTAGTTATTTCACTAGCCAGAACTCTTATCGTACGATCAGCAAGGCAGGCTGGGACATATGGGGATGCTGCTAGGTTGCCAACTGCAAAGGAATGGCCGCACTGTGTTCTTAAATTCACAAGAGCTTTCAAATTTTCAGGGGAAGCCTATAGAGCAAAAAGCCTAAAAAGGGGTTGGGAAAGGCAACTTTGAGGCGAATTCATATTAGACCTAGAGTTATGTGGTACATGATGGTGTTCTCTCATCTACTCAAAAAAGTAATTTCCAAAAACATCAAAGTTTTTAGGGAATTTATTGGGACTTTCTTTTTAATAACAGTTTTCTTGAAACTAAAAGAACATAAGCAAATATTCTCTGTTTCATCATAGTGTAGAGGGAATCAAGGCTGATACCAAAGATGAAATGCTAATTGCCCTGACTTATAATGTAAATGCTTCTCTCCCACCTCTGTAAGCCCTTTTTGCGCCAAATCTATACCACATCTCCCAAGGCCTTTACCCTACTTAGCCCAGCATAAAAGGAATGCGGGGCTATTGTTCTGGGCTCAGAATTTGGAGTTTGTCTCCTCTGGGCCCGTGCACGTGAATAAAGATCGTGCTCCTAACCCCTCAGTGTCTGGTCATTTCATTTTTCCGTAACAATAGATTCTCATAGGAGCCAATTAAAAATAAAAGATGAGGATGAAGTTAAAAAAAATATTTGAACACTGATTCCTGTTAGGCTTGCCATGATTTCTTTAAGGCTCGAGGAATTTGAACTGTTGTAATTTTCTAACACATTATTTTCATAATGTTATTAACAGTGTTTTCATATGTTTCACATAACTAAAATTTATACATTTGCTGATAAAATGAACTGCTAATTTTTCTTTAAAATAAAACAGGAACCATGGTGATTTACCTTTAGTTCTATATAACAAAGAAATCAACAAGAACATCTAAATTTTCTATTTTTTTTAGCATTATGCCAGATGCCTTAGTTATGGAAGCATTTTCACAAAAACTTATTTACTCTATTAAATTTACAAATTAAAGATTTTTATAAGATGTATAGTATCATTCTCTTCTCCTCCATCTGACTTTGTCTTTCTTTGGATGGAGAAAGATGGTGCTTTAAGATTCAGAGAGATTAAATTTGTGAGTGACATGTCGTTAGGCACTCCAATCCATCATGTTAGAGAACCCAATTACTTTAGGGATCATTGACTAACTATTGGTAAGAGAATTTCCAAAATGTTGTCCTTCCAAGCCAAGGCCAAAGTCCAAATAAAGCTTGCAACTCACCAAAGCACCCTCCAGCTTCATTCCCTATTTGCAAAGAGATCCTTTGAAAGTCTACTGCTCTGCTTACTGCTTATTGTTTCAACAGAAGAATCAATACCGAGGAGCGATCACTTGTTCACTGTGAAGAGGTCCCGGTGCTTGTAATGACTGCTGCGTGTCACGTGGTTACATGTACTATTTTACCCATGAGCCCCCAGAGGAGGAATGCAGAGTCATACAGTGGGATATAACAGAATCTTCTCCATGTGTAGGATAAAATTTTTTATTTTATTCTGAGCCTCCAGGCAGAGAAGGTAGGATGAGTCTTTCCTTTCAAGACATGTATACCTACAGATACATAGATTTAGATCTGTAAGACAAACAGGCTTATAAGTATTGAGTCACTAGAAGTGAGACTTTCCAAATCTCAGCTCTGGTAATGTTTTTCTCCAAAGCTCCAATAAATCACTTTGGGAGTGAGTGAGTGAGTGAGTGAGTGAGTGAGTGAGTGAATGAGTGAGTGAGTGAGAAAAGAGAAAAGAAGAGGTTTCAGAACTGAGCCTCAGGGCAGAGCAACATTTCACTGTTGAGAAAGGAAGGAATATTTGGCAATGTTGTGTTTCTTATACTTTAAAATAAGCAACAGCACATTGTTTACAAACTCCTAAGACTCTAGTTTGTTGGTAAAATAGGTCTTTCCTTATATAGGAGGTAATAGAAAAATGCACTGATGCACCCAGCCCCTAAGGCAAGTGAAAGGTAGAATTAAGCCTAGAATTTAGGACCACAGTTCTATCTGCTAAGAATACTACATGGGACAAAAGTAATAGAATAAACAATAAAAAAATAAAGCAAAAAAAAAAAACACTACAGTATCCATTTTACTGTTTATGATCATCTACTTTTTTGTGATAGTCACATCATTAAATCATCAAAATCCCCATCATCTCCTTACTTCATGTTGAAGTAAGTATGTTGAAGAACATTGATGTTCATAAATTATTTAAAAAAAACTTATTGAGTCTCTGCTTGTTCTGAGTATTGTGCCAGGTGCTGGACACACAAAGATGAATCAGACATGTCAGACATTTTAGTTACGGCCTTTAGGAGCTCACATATAGAAGAGGACTTTGGGGACAGACATTTTGAGCAATAATTGAAATACAGTAATCCCCCCTTATCCACAGGAGATGTGTTCTAAGGCCCACAGTGGGTACCTGAAACTGCAGACAGTACTGAACCCTATATCTACTATGTCCTTTCCTATACACACATACCTCTGATAAAGTTTAAACTACTCTTGCACTTTGGGGCCATTAATAAGGTAACATAGAAGACTACTGAGTGACTAGAAGGTGGGTAGCACATACAGTGTGGCTACGCCAGACAGAAGGATGATTCAAGTCCTAGGTGGAACAGAGCTGGATGGCAGGAGATTTTATCATGCTATACCAGAATAGTGGGCAATTTCCTTATAAACTACTTATTTCTGGAATTTTTATGTACTGCTTTTGGATTACTGTTGACCATGGGTAGCTAAAATTGTGGTTAAGTGGGGATTACTGTACAAAGTGATTTGGGCCCTAATGAAGGAGATGTGGACAATGCACAGCAATGCAGTGTGGTATAATGGTGAAAAGCATGAACCCTGGCTTCAGTTTGCACAGGTTCAAGTCCTGGACTTGACTTAGTAGCACTGTGACCCTGGGCAAGTAACAGCCTTCCCTTTTAAAGATCTGGAACATATCTTAGGAAACATAGATACATACACTTAAATATAGCACCTTTACCCTGCAGGATAACTGAGGGAGAATAGGAGCACTAGGGAGGAACACAATTCTGCCAGAGATGTTAGAGTGGGTATGGGGATCAGGGAACATTTATGGGGTGGTGGGGTGGCCCCAAAACTGCATAATCACAGGATGTATTTATTCATGGATTAGTACACATCAAGAGTGGTTTTAGATAGTGTGTGATGGGGGAACACCTAGAAAGGAAAAGTGAGAATTTGAATGCCGTCTAAATTAAAGTTAGTCTTTATTCTATTGAAGATTTCTGAAATATGGGAAAAGCATTATAATTGTGGGGAAAGTCTCAGGCTTTATAGGCTGATTAACTTGAGTTAAAGACCCAGTGTAGTGATTTGCAAACTATGTGACCTCGGTAAGTTGATAAAACCTTTCAAAGCCTCAATTTCCTTATGGGGATGAAAATAGGACTTATTTTGTCTTATAGGGTTTAGTGAGGATTAAATGAGTAAATAAATATATGGAGAGTACTTGGAACAATGTCTGGGAGGTACTTAATACTAAATAAGTATTGGTCATAATTTTAATTTTACCTGTGTCTTTGAAAAATAGTTCTGGCAGAGGCATGGTAGCAGAGGGGCTAGGCAGGAAGACTGGTTAGGAGGCTGTGAAAGTCCATGCAAATGGGAAAGGCAGAATGGACAAAAGCAGTGTCTTTAAACAGGCAGGTTAGGATATGTTTGAGGTATACTTCAGTGGAACAGCAGGTAGGGTAGGGCTGATTGGAGGGTGGTGAGGGAGGGGATGGAAAGGAAAAATAAAGTGAGGTTTATGCAGGAGATGACTCAGCTTTTTCTTCTGGGTGCTTAAAAGATGGTGAGGCTGTTACTTGAGATATAAAACAGGAGACACTCTACATTTGGAAAAAAAAATAAAATGAATTAGATTTTGGATGTATTACAGGTGAGTTGTACATAGACAGCCAGATGGAGGAGTGGGATGGAGAGAAGATGGGGAGACAGGTCTAGAGATGAGAAGAGAGTCTGTGCTAGAGATATCTATCTATCATCTATCTATCTATATCTATCATCTATCAATCTATCACATAACTACCTATCATCTATCTATTATTTTTTATATATATATATATCATATGCTTTCTATCTAGAAATTATTTATGTATGGATCAGGGGTCTGCAAACCTTTCCTGAAAAGTGTCAGGCAGTATTTTAGGCTTTGGGACAATACAGTATCTGCCACAACTACTCAGCTGTCATCTTATCATCATAGCAGCCAAGGATAGGTCCTAAACAAATGGATGTGCCTATGTTCCAATAAAATGTTAGAAAACAGGTTAGAAAGCAGTCTAGGCTGCTGACTAGATTGGTCCATGGGTTGTAGGTTACCAACCCCTGTTACTGGTGGTAAGGGCACAAGAGTGGATGAACTTGTGTAAGGACAGGGAGGAGACCAATTGGAAAGAGTTAACACTGGAAGCACCACCATTCAGGGTGGATGGATAGAGAGGGCCAGTGAACTCATGGTTGGGTATGGTTGTCCTGGCCTTCTCAGTGTCTTCCTGGTAGCAGAAAGATTCGTTAAAGACACTGAGACTAAACAGTCATGCCTTATTCAATTAACCTTAAGGGAAAACCTGTCAGGAGGTGAGAAGGAAAGGAGGAGTGATTCTAGCATTTTAAAAAGGGTGCCAGAATGCCCACTTTAGGAGATTTAACCTCCCATGTCCTGAACAAACTTCTTTCCTTACCCCTTACCTTTTCATACGTTCCATAGTTCTTCTTCTTCCCTCCTCTTCCAATGTTGCTCCTCCTCTCTTCTCACTCCCCACCCTGGTGTGCCCACCACAATACCACGTGGGTAAGATGATAATCATCAAGCCAGCTATTATGAGCAGTATAAACAAATGACAAATCTCTGGGTGCAAGAAAGGTAACAAGAGGCTGATCAGTAGTTCTAGTTATCTTTCCTTCATGTTTATTGCAGTCTGGTGCAGTTATTTTTAAGGGCCTGACATTGATCGACAGCTTCTATTAAGGCCTATCCAGGGCAGCTGGATTGAACAGATACATTAAATAAAGCGGTTATTGCTTTTCATTGCCCTTCCGTAAAATATCACTGCTAAATAGCTTCTGCCATCAGATGCAGTTAGGTACATGGTTTTAATTTGAGGGACTGCTTTATAACACTGCACAATTGACACTGGCCTTTGTTTCCCCTACAATAATGATTGTGTACATCCTGGAGAATTGATGGGCTGTCCTTTGAGGTGGTGTTGGGAGGAGGTGGGAGGAGAGAGCTCCGGCTTTGTTGTTCTCCCTTTCTCTCCTTTTATACATGCCAGGTTTGTCACTTGTTTGCAGCACGGGCAGGAACAATGTCAAATGAGGGTCCTTATCTCAGGATGTCGTAATGTAGGGACTGTAAGCCTTCGCCTAGAGACCAGATAAGCGCAACCTTACAAGCCTGGAGGAAGACAGGGTGGGTGGGGGTTGCATGTCTGAGACAACAATGGAAAGCTGTCGGGCGCCTGTTACAGCTCTTTCTGGTGCCATAGAAATATATGCATGTGGAATGGTGCATAACAAGCATGAAAATAAAAGTCTGGAATGTTCGTCTAATAATGATGTATTTGGAGCAGGGTTATGCTGCCCGGTGATATTCTTGTTTTATCTCTGGGCTAAACGCTGGGGCAGCTGTGTGCTTTGGCACAGTCTTCTGTCCCTCCTTTTGTGTGCTGCATATTAATTCTTTATTGAAGTAATTAAATGTGTGCTTAATGGCAATGAGCTGGCAGAATGAACGTACAATTGAATTAGCAGTTATGATTGGGAGCATGCTACACAATGAACTAAATGCAATTACTGTAGGCATTTCTTTCTCCAAGTCGAATCTGGCTACATGACATGACTTAATTAGAGGCGGTTAGATACACTTACTCCCTGATCCTCTAGTGGGCTGTCTGAATTTTACTTAGCACTCCCCCAGCCCCGACATTTGCCCCTTGCCCCACCCTTATTCAGATTGTGCTCAGCAAAGACTCATGATCCCAGCTCCTCTGCCATGAAGATAAGTCTGACTTTTCATAGAGAAACAGGAGTTAAGAGGGACATCTTCAGCAGTTTCTTCCTTGGCAAAATCTGTGATGGTCACTATTCCAGCTGCCTGTCCAGGCAAGTGAGGGCCAGGGCCAGAGCAGCACCTGGCATGCTTTGTGAACTGAGGAAGGGCAGGTACCCTGATGGCAACAAGAGAACTTTACTTGGAGAATGAGCTATACTTTAAGACTTTATAGCTTTTCAGCCACTGAAGTGACTCCTGGGTGGAGGGACCTCCTTGAATTCAGAAGCCTCCAGCAGGGGAGCTTGCACAGGTTGTCAAGTTCTAAGGCAAGCACTGAACGCTGGCAGCACACTGCTCCATGAGGATGCTAAATAAGAGGACATGACTAAGTGTGTTATATCATCTTTACTTAGAACGTTTGTAATATTAGTTAAATTAATGGTTCTTAATCCTGCATGTACAAGAAAATTCCCTAGGGAACATTAAAACTACTGATGGCCAAGTTCCACCCCCTAGAGATTTAATTGTCTGAGGTGTAGTCAAGATATTGCTAATTTATTGAAACTCTCAGGTGATTCTAATTATATACCAAGGATTGAGAAGCACTAACTTAGCTAGAATAAATTTACTAAAAAACTTTTATTAATTTACTTTCCTACCTTCTATCTGCAGAGCTTCTTGGCACTCTGCAATATTTTTGGGGGGCAGGGCAGGAACTTGACTCACAGGGACATGAGTAATGGTGGATGTCGGCAGATCATAAAAGCATAATAGATAGTGGTTCCTTAATCGAATATACAAATTTATAGCTTCTTCTCATCCCTATGTTGATCCTGGGGCTACTCTGGAAATGCCATGCCAGAATTTATAACTCCATCAATTCCTGACCTCCCAGATCTGTCCAACAAGTAAGGGTCCTCATTAGTTGTGCCCCCCTGTTTTGTTTAGAGTTATTTACCAAGAGGTCAATCAATATTCTACAGACTGTTGGGGTGTGAAGCCCTCATCAATCCATTTCATTTTCTTTTCTCAAAATGGTGGGCGGAAGCAGGAGGGACAAGTTGCTATAAAACAAACGTTGACCCTTTTGAACACCTAAAACATGCATTTTGTTTTATTTTTATCTGAGCATAATGATGCAGGGTCTTTGGCCAGTGGGGAGCCCCTGGGTCTATTTTACAGCCTTCATTCTCTTTCCCAAGGCCATAAATGAAACCCTTTCAGCCCTAATGACCACAATGACTTTCCTTGATCATGTTATTGCTACTTTGGCACATTTATTGCTTTCACATGCACTAATGGATGAGTTTGGATATGTTAACAATTTATATATCATTTGATCCTAAAAAAGAAACCCTACCGAACTAAGCCCCCACGATTGAGTAGCTTTTAAGGAGTATAAATGAATTTAATGCTTTAGAAAGAGCTTCTGTAAATTATGAACATGACACCTATTACATTAAGCTGCATTAAGCATTAATACATCTTCATTACTGGCAGGTTGCCCAAACCTCCAAGGTTGAAAATGTTGCCTGAAAATGTTCAATGTGATAGTCACCTATGCCAAGATTGATGGTTCTTTTTTAGGAGGTGTGAAGGATGACTATTGACTTGGTCTCTCTTCCACTTCCAGACAAAGAAATGTAAGTGGTGTCAATCAGAGTTTCTCCAAAGCTGAGTCCAATGGTCAGGTAAACACTGCTGAATCCTTGGTGTGCTGCTCAATTACCATTATTGGGAGAGGTCCTTGAATATGGAGATGCCAAGTGTTCTAACATTTTAAGTCAAAATGTTGGATGGGGGGCATAATGTTTCTTTGTGGGAGAGTTACATGTAATTCCTATTATTATTTTGCAGAATATAATTGTTACCAACAAATTGATAACAATAGCTACCACTTCCTGAACATAGGGTGAGGCAAAAGTAGGTTTACAGTTGTAAGTATACAAAATACAGTTTATTCTTAGTGTTATTATTTATTAATTATAACGTTATTTTCCATATAAATACCTGTAAACCTACTTTTGTTCCACCCCATATTTACTATTTACCAGCACTGCTAAACTCTTTATATACTTTCTGCTGTTTAATCCCTTAATAATCCTGTGCATTAGATAGTGTTTATTGCCCAAGAGCACTGTATTGATTTTCTAGGGCTGCTGGGGCAAAATACCACAAACTTGGTGGCTTAAAACAACAATAATTTCTCTTACAGTTCCAGAGGCTATAAGTCTGAAATTAGGTGTTAGCAGAGCCATGCTTTCTCTGAATTCTGTAGGGGAGAATTTTTTTCTCGCTTTCTCTTAGCTTCTGGTGTTCCTGCAATCCTTGGTGTTACTTGGCACTGCCTGGCTTGCAGATGGCTCCCTTCAGTCTCTGCCTCTGTCCTCACATAATGTTCTACTTGTGTGTTTCTGCCTGTCTTCTCTTATTTTAGGGGTACCAGTTATATTGGATTAAGAACCCACCCTACTCCAGAATGACCTCATCTTTGCTAGTTAACTCTGCAAAAACTATTTTTAAATGAGGTCCCATTCTGAGGCGAGAGAGGGAGGGAGGGATGGGGGGAAAGAGAGAGAGAGAGGGAATGAACAATGCCTTGAAAACAAATTCATTAGACTCACATTTGGTCAGTTATGAATAAAAGGGTTTCATGGCTTTATTTCAGTAAGATATAAGATTCATTGGTGGGAAAACGATTAAGCAATTGTCACAATTGTCACACTTGTAGTACAGTCCTTGTGACTACAGCAATGGAACTGCTAGGGTCTCGCTAAATGTGGACAAGCATCTTAAGCTCTCAATGATCTTCTAGGCTCATTTCTATTTTAAATGATTTTGAGTAAGTTCATAGGTCAACATCATCAGTAACTATAAATGTTAACATGTGCCTTGAAAGGTCCAAGAGAAAAGCAGTTAGTTTGGCCTTGAGTGTGTGGTCCATAAGTAAGGAAATAATCTCTTTTGTTGAGGGTAAAAATCCCCAGTTGAAGTTGGCTTAGCAGAGGTCGATATATTTGACAAACATTTATTCTGCTTTTACCCCATTGATGATAAGAAGATGAGCTACCAGACTGATAGGAAGAGATAGGGGAAAACTAATAAAAAGTTATAGGTGCACTAGTAGAAGAATGTGTGGCACATAGTGAGGGCATGCAAGAGGAGATGACTATGAAGTTAGACTGGACAACCTGGACCACCTGAGTTCAAATCTTGCTTCCACCAGTTCCTTGTTACCAGTTTTTAGTCAAGTTGTATATGCCTTGTCTAAGTCTCAATTTCTTAATGAGGATAACAATACTTACTTTATGTTGTTATGTTAAATATTAAGTGAGGAATCACTTGTGAATTAGTAAGAACTTTTTGGTCATTGGTGCCAAACCCACTCTGGTTAAAGGATACAAGGGAATTCATTAGCTTATATGACTCAGAAGTCCACAGGTATATTTAGCCTCAGCCACTGAATCATCCAGGTGTTCAGTGATGCTGCCAAGATACTACCTTCATCTTTGGTCTCTGACCTCTCTATTTAGACTTTATTCTCAGACTGGTTTTCCAAGAATAGTGGCAAAAATGCCTAATAGCATCTCTAAACTTTTACCCTGAGAGTGGGAAGTGCATACTTCTCTATCACTAGTTCCAGCAAAAGTCCTGGGTAGGAATCTCATTGACTAGACTTGGAAATGTTGCCATCCTCTCAAACAGGAGTTGAGAAGAGAGGTGAGAGCAACCATGGAGACTGAAGGAGCAATACCAGGTGATGCTGGGCAGGTGGAAAATACATGTCTGCCATGTAGACATGGAGAATGCATGATTCTCATGGCCTCTGGAATTATTAACCTATTACCTATTGTCTATTATTACCTATTATTGCTATTTAAATGAACCCTATTAGGTGTTAATCCTGTCCCTAACTAAAACTGGGCTTCCTTATACCCAGAACCATGCCTAGAATATTGTAGAAGTCAGTGATTATATGAACTAATTTAATATGGAGCCAGTCTACATAGGTTCAAACCCCAACTCAACCTGAGTATGTTGCTTCATCTCCATTAGCCTCCATTTTATTTCCTCTAACATAAAGGTAGTAGTAGTAGTAGCAGTACCTATTTCAGAGAGTAGCAGTGAAGATTAAATGAATTAGCACAAGTAAAACAGTTAGAATAGAAGCTAACACATGATAAAAACAAAAACATATATAGCACTTCCTAATATGTTTCAGGAACTGTTCTAAGCACTTTATAAATGTTAACTCATTTAATCCTAACAACAAAATTATGAGCCAGCTACTATCATTGTTCTCAATTTTGGATGAGGGAAGTAAGATGTGGAGTGGTTACATCAATTCCCAAGGTAAGTCATGAATGACAGAGCCCAGATTTAAACCCAAGTAATCTGGCCCCACAGTCTATAATCTTAACCACTGCCTCAGGCTGCCCAAAGTGCTTGATAAGTATCAGCTCCTATTATAGCTAGTGTAAGCTCTCAATTTATGTTAAACACATGAATGAAATAAAATCCCCAAATAATTTCTTAGGAATCAGTTATAGAAATAGAATTAATAAACAGTTGTTTAGAAAAAATTATTGCATACATGGTGTAATGAATATTTTTAAAGCTATTGATATGTTTCCAAAAAGGTACTGGAAGTCATGTAACATGTTAAGCCAATTTGATGTCCCAGTGCCAAACACACATGGCACACAATGGATCCTCAGAAAATGTTTAACAAATATGTGAATAAATAAATGATTTTTAAAAAGGTATATCAGTATATACCATCACATAAAACTCAGGTATTTTATTTCACCAGGCCCTTTTTGAAAAGTAAGTACCATGATTTCCTTATCTAAGTTTGATAGGCAAAAAATAGTTTCTCATTTTTAATTTGTATCTTTTTTATTGTTTGAGTTCCTTAATTCAAGAAATATTTATTTTTGGCCTACTGTTTGTCAAGTACTATTTTATTTTTTAAATTATTTTTAAGAGTTATTTTTTATTGTATTTTTTCCATTACCAGTTATCCCCCTTACACCATCACCCACCTTCACCCACCACCCACCTCGCTACAATTACCGCAGACACTGTTGTCCATGTCCATGTGTTCTTTTTTGTACTTGCTTGATCATACCACCAACCCTCACCAGGCTGTCAGCCTAATGTCAGGTACTATTTAGATTGTGCAAATACAGTAGTTAATAAGATTCCTGAATAAAACTCACATACCTACCTTGTATATTTGTTGTGATGATTAAATAAAGCAATATAGGTAGATAACTTACAAACATTCACCACAGGTAGGGATTAGGGCAGGTAAAATTGAGTATATGTGTAACTGCCCTGGGCAGACTTGTGGTTGCAGGGAGATAGAAATTGGAGGTTAGGGCCTTCAAGGATGGAGAGACAATGGTAAATATGACAAGCTTTCATTTGAACTGCCTCAATAATTATATACTGGAGATCAAAGATGGTAGAGGAGTAAAGAGCCTGAACAAACTTCCTCTCAGGATCAAACTGAAATTAAAACTAAATTGTAGAAAAATCATCCAAAATAATGAACTTAACACTATCTGGAGAGAAGCCTTATAACCAAGGACAGAAAGAAGAAACCACTTCACCACAACATGACTGGTAGGGGGTGCAGAGGCATGAGAGGGGCAAGCTGGGCTCACACAGGTGGCAGCTAAAGTTCCAGAGGGATATTTCAGTGGCTAGGGGGTTCCTCCTGAGAAGTGAGGGGTCTAAACCCCAAGCTGGGCTCCCCAGACTATAGCATCAGAGCTGGAAAAAGAACCCAAATAACATCCAGCTGTGAAAAGCAGTGGGGTTTCTGTCTTCCAGGGAGAGACAAGAGAGACTCTTAAAGGCCCAAAGCACAAAATTCCATTTGCAACCACTTATCCTGGACTCTGGAAGAAGGAGGACAGAGTGGACTACAGACATATGAGGAGAGTCTGGGGCTTGCGGTTCTGCAGAGGGAACTGAAGGAACAGCCACAAGGACGCTTGTGCTGAGTCATTCCCCATACTGCAGCACTCATATTTCTTCATATTCATATTGGAGGAAGGCAGAGCACTTCCCTCCAAGTGGCATCAGTCTGAGGGAAGCAATAGCCCCACCCACATGAATTACCCTGCCCTACCCTGTGCAGCTTAAGCTGGGCTGCTAAGAAGTACAGCTGGAGGTTATTTCATTGATTAAGTTTAACAACAAAGGCAGACCTCTGAGAGCTCTGAGACTTTAACTGACCCTCCTCTGGGCCCTGGGCCCTGGGCTGGTGAAATCTGGCCTTGGTGTGCAATCTGATTGCTTCGGTGAAAAAGCAGGCTTAGCAGAGGGAGCCACAAGCTGTTAATGGCCTAATAGTTCCACACAGGTAGCCCAGGGCCAGTAACAAGCAACTTCTGACAAAACTGTGCACCAGAATCTTTGCAGATCTACCTAATATATAGAAAAAATTACAAAAAGGCAGCCAGAATGGGGAGACAAAGAAACAGGCCACAAATGAAAGAACAGTAGAACCCTACAGAAGAACTAAATGAAAGGGAGGCAAGCAATTTATCAGATACAGAGTTTAGAGTAATGATTATAAAGTTATTCAACAATGTGAAAAACACAGAAACAATTAAAAAAGGACCAGTTAGAAAGAAAGAATGCAATATCTGAAGTAAATAATACACCAGAAGGACTAATCAGTAGGTTTCATGAAGCAGAGGATCAAATCAGAGATTTTGAAGACCAGGTAGAAAAAAACACCCAAGCAGAGCAGCAAAAAGAAAGAGAATTAAAAGAATGAGGAGAGCTTTTTGGGGGTAACATGAAGCATAACGACATCCACATCATGGAGATACCAGATAAAGAAGAGAGTTAGCAAGTCCAGGAAGTACAGAGGGTCCCAAACTCGATGGGCCCAAAGAGGCCTACCACAAGACATATCATAATTAAAATGGCAAAACTTAAGACAAGGACAAAATCCTAAAGACCACAAGAGAAAATCAGGTAGTTCCCTACAAGAGAGCTCCCATTAGACTGTCATCTGATTTCTCAAAAGAGACATTTCAGGTGAGAAGAAACTGGCATGAAAAATTCAAGGTAATGAAAAGCAAGGACCTACAACAAAGGATACTCTATCAAGTAAGGTCATCACTTAAAATTGAAAGAGAAATAAAGAGATTCCCAGACAAGAAAAAGCTAAAGGAGTTTCTTAGCACCAAGCCAGTAGTGGAACAAATGTGAAAGGGGTTGCTTCAGGAAGAAGAAGAAGAAAAAGAAGAAGAGAAAATAACAGTTTAAAAATAAACTGTCAATAAATATATATTTAACAATAATCAACTTAAATGTAAATTTCTTAAATATGTCATATAAAAGGCATAGAGTAGTTGAATGGATAAAAAAACAAGACCTATCTATGCTGCCTCCAAGAGACCCATCTCAGATCAAAAGATACACACAGATTGAAAGTAAAGGGATGGAAAAAGATATTTCATGCAAATGGAAAGAAAAAAGCTGAGTTAGTACTTATCTCAGACAAAACAGACTTTTAAATGAAGGCTAGATGCAGAAGAACACTACATAATGATAAAGGAAACAATCCAACAAGAAGATATAACCTTAGTAAACATTTATGTACCCAACACAGGAGCACCTAAATATGTAAAGCAAACCCTGGTGGACATAAAAGGGGATGTTGACAGAAATAAAGTCATAGTAGGGTATTTTAACACCCCATTGACAACAATGGAATGATCTTCCAGACAGAGAATCAATAAGGGTAGAGCAGCCTTAAATGACTCACCAGATCAATTAATAGTTATCTTCAGTTGATTCAACCCAAAGCAGCAAAATATATATTCTCTTCAAGTGCACATGCAACATTTTCTAGGATAGACCACATATTAGGACACAAAGAAGTCTCAATAAATTCAAGAAGATTGAAATCATATCAAGCATCTTTTCTGACCACAATACTATAAAACTAGCAATGAATCATATAAGGAGAACCCTGAAAATATATGAAGACTTGGAAACAAAATAATAATGTTATTAAACAATGATGAGATCAAGGAAGAAATAAAAAGATACATTGAAACAAATGAAAATGAGCTTCACAACAATCCAAAATCTGTGGGACACAGGGAAAGCAGTCCTAAGTGGGAAATTCATAGCATTACAGGACTTTCTCAAAAAATAGGAAAAAGCTCAAACATTCAAACTTTACACTTAGAGGAACTTGAAAAAGAACAACAAAAGGATCCTAAAGTGAGTAGAAAGGGGGAAATAGTAAAGATAAAAGTAGAAATAAATGAAATAGTCATAAAATGATACAAAAGATTAATGAATGTAAGAACTGGTTCTTTGAAAGGATAAACATGATTGAAAAGCATTTATCCAGACTCATCAAGAAAAAAAGGGAGAGGACCAAAATAAATAAAATCAGAAATGAAAGAGGAGAAATAAAAACAGATACCAAAGAAATAGAAATGATTGTAAGAAAATATTATGAATAAATATATGCCAACAAATTGGGCAACCTGAACAAAATTGATAAATTCCTAGAAACATTCAGTCTTCCAAAACTGAATCATGAAGAGTCAGATAATCTGAATAGGCAGATAAAACCTAGTCAAATTGAAGCAATAATTGAAAAATCCAGTGAAAGAAGCTCTGAATCAGATGGCTTCACAATGAATTTTACCAATCATTTTGAGAAGAACTAACAACTCTTCTTCTCAAAATATTCCCCACCTCCCAAAAAAAACTATGATGATGGAAGAACCCAAGCTCATTTTATGAAGCCAGCATTATCCTTATTCCAATACCAGATAAAAACACTGCAAAAAAAGAAAATTATAAGGCAATAACCCTGGTGAACATCGATTCTAAAATCCTCCACAAAATGTTAGTAGACTAATGCACCAATACATCGAAAAGATCATACATGTGATCAAGTGTGATTTTTTACAGGAGCAAGGTTGGTAACATTTGCAAATCAATAGATGTGATATGCCACATAAAAGAATGAATGATAAAAACCACAAGATCATATCAATCAATGCAGAAAAAGCATTTGACAAAACAGTATCCATTTATGATAAAAACTCTCACCAAAGTGAGAATTGAGGTGATATACCTAAACATAATAAAAGTCATTTTTTGACAAACCCACTGCCAGCATCATACTTAATGGGCAAAAACAGGTGTTCCCCATAAATTGGGAACAAGACAGGGATGTCTACTTTTATCTCTCTTATTCAACATAGTACTGGAAGTTATAACCAGAACAATTAGACAAGAAGAAAAAATATAAGGCATACAAATGAAAAGGCAGAATTAAATCTGTATATGCAGATGACATGATCCTGTATATAGAGAATCCCCAAAATTCCACCAAATGACTAGAACTGATAAATGAATTCAGCAAAGTAGCAGAATACAAAATTAATACCCAGAAATTAGTTGCATTTCTATTTGCCGATAATGAAATAACAGAAAGGAAAATTTTAAAAATGATCCCATTCAAAATTGCTTCAAAAGATAAAAAAACCTGGTAATAAACCTAACCAAGGAGGTAAAAAACCTGTACTCAGAACTTTATAAGACACTGAAGAAAGAAATAAGAAAGAAAAAAAAGTATACTGTATTCAAGATAGGAAAAATTAACATCATTAAAATGTTCTACTACAAAGAAATTTTTAGTTCAGTGTAATTCATATCAAGATTCCTTTGTTATATTTCACAGAACTAGAATAAATACTCAAAAATTTTATGGAACCATAAAAGGTCCCACATAGCAACAGTGATCCTGAGAGAGAAGAACAAAGTTGGAGGAATCATGCTTCCTAATATCAAACTATACTACAAGGCCATAGTAATCAAAGTAGCATGATACTAGCATAACAAAAAGACACATAGATCAATAGAACAGAATAGAGAGCCCAGAAATAAACCCACACCTGTATAGTCAATTAATAACCAACAGACAAAGCAAGCACAAGCAACGGGCTAAAGATAGTCTATTCAATAGTGTTAGGAAAATTGGACAGATACATGCAGAAAAATGAAACTAGACCACCTTCTTACACCATGCACTAGAATAAACTCAAAATGGATTAAAGAATTAAATATTAGACCTAAAACCATGAAAATCTTAGAAGAATATATAGGCAGTAAAATCTTGGACATTGCTCATAGCCATATTTTATCTGATATATCTCACCAGGCAAGGGAAACAAAAGAAAAAATAAACAAATGGGACTACATCAAACTAAAGAGTTTTTGCATAGCTAAGGAGACCATCAACAACAACAAAAATAAGACAACCCATGTACTGGGAGAACATATTGATCAATAGATCTGATAAGGGGTTAATATCCAGAATTTATAAAGAATTTACAAAACTCAATATCAAAAAAACAAACAACCCATTTAAAAAATGGTCAAAGGACCTTCATAGTTCTCCAAAGAGGACATACACATGATTAAAAGACAATATGAAATGATGCTAAACATCACTAATCATCAGAGAAATGCAAATTAAAAACACAATGAGATATCACCTCACACCTTTCAGAATGGTTATCATCAATAAATTAATAAACAACAAGTGCTCACAAGGATGTGAAGAATGGGGAACCCTTTCACATTGCTGGTGGGTGTGCAGATTGGTGCAGCCACTGTGGAAAGCAGTATAGAGGTACCTCAAAAAATTAAAAATGTATCTGCATTTTGACCCAGTGAATCCACTTCTGGGAATATATCTGAAGAAACCTAAAACACTAATTTGAAAGAACAGAGACATCCCTATGTTCATTGCAGCATTATTTACAATTGCCAATATAAGGAAGCATCTCAAGTGTCCACCTGTAGATAAGTGGATAAAACAACTGGAACATTTACACAATGGGATACTAAGCCGCAAAAAATAAGAAAATTTTACCATTTGTGATAGCATGGATTAACCAGGAGAATATTAAGCTAAGTGAAATAAGTCAGTCAGAGAACGACAAATACAATGTGATTTCACTCATATGTGGACTCTAATGAACAAATTGAACTAACAAGCTAAATAGAGACAGACTGATGGGGAATAGGATGACCACTATTTGGGGGAATACTAAGGGGATGGAGGCACTGAGCAAAAAGGAAAAAGTCTCACGGACAACAGTGTGGTGACTGGCTGGGGGTAGGAGGGTGTAAGGATATAAATGGTAATGGAAAAATAAAATTAAAAATTAAAAAATAAATATATTTTAAGAGTAAAAGTTATATTTTGGGAATAAAGGCAAAGCAAAAATAGACCAGCCCTCATAATGACAGACTCCTAGGTTGGATTGGAATAAAGTGATCTGCCTTTACTCTGTGTGTCAGAAGAAATTAAAAACTTTGTTAGTGGCTAACATTATCTGTAACCTAAAAATTTTTATATACAATGTGCAGCACACAATCACAAATTACCAAGAATGTCAAGAGACTAGATCAAATAATTGAAGACCAACAGAAGAAATAATAAAAGCAGACCCAGAGATGACCCAGCAATTGAAATTATTAGACATAGACTTTTAAATAGGTATGATTTATGTATTCAAGAAACAGAGAAATAGGTAATTATATTTCAAGAGAAGATTGGAATCTATGATAACTAAATTAACAGAAAGAGTGCCTTAATGGAAAAAATTATGTGAATTCCAAATAATATCTATGGTGTATTAATAGTAATGTATAATCAATGGTTTCTTAGTTTTGACAAATGCACCATGGTAATGTAAGATGTTAAAAACTGGGAAACTTGCTGAGGAACTCTCCATACCATCTTTGCAACTCACCTGTAAATATAAATTATTTCTCCTTCATATATTTCATATCATTAAACTATAAGCTACCTGAGAACAGGGATTTTTGTTTTTATTATTACTACTTCCCTGAGCCTCACCTTGAGTGGTGCCTGACTCATACTAGGTATTCAAGAAATATTTTTGGTTAAATTAGTCTTTATATTTGTATCTCCCCACCTTCTATTAGTTCCAAAATTTCTCACTCTGTATCAACTGAATTTTTCCCTCTACATTTGATAATACATTCCTGATTTTATTTTTGTTAGTTTCTTTTATTATCTTTATAATTTACTCATTCTACTTGTCTTTGATTTATTCTATACATTGTGTATATTCCTAAATTTAATGGTCATTTGGACAATTAATTTTTACATTTTCTTGTTTTCTAATATGATTTCTCAAGCCTTAAATTACTCTCTAACTTCTGCATTATCATAATTTTAATATGAAATATTCCCTTTTAGTGCACAACTGTAAATATTTTAAAATTTTCATTAGAATTTCTTTTCTGACCAAAAGTTATTTGGATTTGGTTTTTCAGAATTTCCAGACATACAAGTTTTTTCTAGTTATATTTTTGTTACTCATTTCTATCTGTTTTGCAACATAGTAAGAAAATTTTACTGATAATCTATGCAGTCTATATTCTTAGGGTTGGGTATATCTCTGTGAAAATGCACATAGGTTATCACTTACCAGTGTGGCTCAGTTGGTTGGGCAACATCCCACAAAGCAAAAGGTCTCTGGTTCAGTTCCTGGTAAGGCACATGCCCGGGTTACAGGTTTGGTCCCTGATTGGGGCATGTACCAGAGGCAACCGATATTTCTGTCTTTCACTGATGTTTCTCTCTCTCTCTCTCTCTCTCTCCCTTACTTCCCATACTTCTAAAAATAAGTAAAAGAAATCTTTTTTAAAAGAGCATCTAGGTTAATATTTTTCTTTAAATCTAGTCTAACAATCTTCATTTTACCAGAGGGCTTAATCTATTTGTAGATACACTTGGATTCATTTTTCATTATTTAATTTTGTCTTCTTTCTTTGTTACTCTTCTCCTATATTTTAAAATTTATTTTATCATTTTAATTATCTTTTGAATTGATAGTTTTTTTGTCCTTCATATCTAACCACCTTCTATTAGTTCTGAAATTTCTCACTCTGTATCAATTGAACTTTCTTCCCTGTACATTTGATAATATATTCCTGATTTGATGTCCTAATTCACCCTAATATTTTGTGTGTATTTCCTATAAACAAAAAATTCTTCTACATAATTATGATACAATCACCCTAAATTAGGAAATTAACAGATATGTTACCACCATCTAATCCCTAGACCACATTCAAAATTCATCAGATATCCCCAAAATGATGAAAATGATCCAGTTTAAAATTACAGATTGTCTTTAATTGTTGTGTTACTTATGTCTTCTTTAGTTTGGAACAATCCCTTGGCCTTCCCTTGATCTCAATGACCTGGACACTTTTGCAGATTATAGGATGTCCCTTAATTTGGATTTGTCTGATATTTCCCCATGATGAGTTTAGGTTATGTATATTTGGCAGAATACCAGGAAGTGATTCTGCATTCTCATTGAATTATTTTAGTGGACACATTTAGATGTGTTCCATTACTGAAGATGATTTTCACTTGACTAAGGTAGTGTCTTCCAGGCTTCTTTACTATAGTTATACTTTTCTCTTTGTGATTAACACTAGAGTAGATCCTTTGCTTTCCATCCATTTTGGTCCTGAAGCTATTAGTTGGGGAAAGGCAAAGCAGGCATCAAGCTAGCTGAAGAGAGTGAAAAAAGGCCAGAGAAGGTTATTGGGGCCCAGGTAGGGCAAATAAGATGTCTCTAAACAAGTAATCAATGTGTTTATCATCCTCACAAACAGTACAGTTCTTTAAAATAATTTAAGTTGATTGCTTATCATAGTGGTAGTGGCTATGGTAGAGGCAGAAGTGGTGGCAGAGGCTCTGGAGGAGACTGAGGAGGTGACTATGGTGGAAACTGTAGAGGTGGTAAATGGGAGGAAGAAAGGACTACAGGAATCATCAGTGCAACCAACCATACTGATGACTGTTTTGATTGTTCTTTGGTCTGTGACATGATCCATAATGAAATGGTCAGAAAAAAGAAACAATTTAAGTTGATAACTTTCTGCACTTATTTGGATAATATTGCCCAGTTTTTAGTTTTCCTCGAATTTTTACATCAGTTTTCTTTTGGGTAGTATTTGTATATATCCTTTCCCATCTTTTAAATTTTTCTTTTCTGAATATGTTTTAGATATGTGCTTTGCAAAGAGTTACATAAAGTTTTTTTATTATTTGTTCACTTCTTAGTCCATTAACCAATAATGTTAAGTATTCTTTGGAAATATTTTTTAGTGGTTGTTTTTTAATGGTTACTTTTATAACTAGTTATATTTAATTCTCTCTTTCTTTTGATAGTATCTACTTATTAAGATCAATTACAAAGTTAGTACATTTCCACTTACTATATCTTCTTCTCTTTTAATATCTGTTTTTAGTCAAATATATTATTTTTAATGGCTTTTCCTTTATACTTTTAAATATACTTTTGCCATGATTAGTCAGTTTTTCAGCTTTAAATTTTATCTTGAAAAATTTTTAATTTATTGATATTAGAGCAAGAGAGGGAAGGGGAGAGGGAGGGAGAAAAAAAGACAGGCATCTACTTACCATTTCCCTTATTTATGCGTTTGTTGGTTGGTTCTTCTATGTGCTGTGACCAGGTGTGGAACTTACAACCCTGGTGAATCTGAACAATGCTCCAATAGATTGAGTTACCTGGCCAGGGCATAAGTTTTACCTTTTGATCCTTGGATATTAAAAAATGAGGGAAGTAGTATACTTGCATTACTTTCCATCTTTTCTCCTTCACTTTCCTATTTATACTAATTATATTTTTCTACACTGTCAAAGTTTAAGATATTTACATTCTGTTCTGAAGTCATAATTCTTACATTTGTTTTATTCTTGATCTACAGCTAAGTGGATTCAATTTTTATTGGCAATGGTTTGTTATTGTTTCTCCATCTTTTGATTGGCTCAAGTTCCTTGTCTAGTACTTTCTTTAAGAGGGACTCATGGGAACTATATTTCTTGAGTTCTTGTATGTTAAACATGTTTACCTATTACCTTTTATTTGAAGCAAAGTTAGGCTGGAAATAAAATACTTGGGTCACATGAGTTTTCTCAAATAATTTAAAAGCATTGCTCCTCCATCTTTTAGCCTTTAATGTTGTTGTTAATGTTGTTTTTGGGCAACCTGGTATTTTTCTCCTTTTACATGACTTGATCTGTATCCTGGATACTTAAAAGAGTCTTCTTTTATTTTTATTGAACTTTGGCATCCAATAATTTCACTAGGACACTTATCATGTTAATCAATAAGGCAGATGTTATACATTGTTTTATTCAATTCCATTCCAAATTCTTTGAAGTATTCTATCTACTAAAGATTATATATCCTAGAATTCTTGAAGCTCAAGTTCTACATATGATTTAGTGGCCATTAAGTAACCAACTAAGATTTGAAAGGTGGAAGAGGGCCAAAAGCAAAGAGTTTTTTTTTTCTGCTGTTTTTGCTGGAAAACCCAAATACTGCAGGCATTTGCTTTATTCTGTGGCAGCAGTACCACACATCAGTGTCTGGTCCCTATATTTATAAGTGTCAAGAAGCTGTGGATGAAGTAACCATGTGACTGGCATGCATCATGGCTGACTCTGTGATAATAGAGCCAGCAGTCAACTTCCTGTTATGGACAGAATTTTGGTGTACCCCCAAAATTCATATGCTGAAATCTCATCTCTGATATGATGGTACTTGAAGGCGGGGCTTTTGAGAGGTTAATTGGATGGATCCCTCATGAATGGGAATGGTGTTCTTATAAAAGAGACCCTTGAGATCTCCTTGATCCTTTGCCTATGTGAGGAGATAGCAGAAAGACTACCTTCTAAAAACTAGGAAGCAATGCACTACCATAATCAGAATCTGCTGGTATATTGATTTTTGATTCCCCAACCTCCAAAATTTAAGAGATAAATTTTTGTTATCTAAGCCAGCTAGTCTATGGTATTTTTGTTATGGTTGCCCAAACAGACGAAGATACATCCCAATCTCTGTATCTGGGCAGAGGTAAAAATGAGACTGGTATCTGCACACAAGACAGCTTCTTTCTGATTTCCCAATTTCTTAATAATGGTAGAAGTTGCAGCCTCAGCGATGGACCAGTTTGCAGTGGTATTCTGGAAGCTACCCCTGAAAGTTCAGCCTAGAGCCTACTCCTCCAGTCCGTGCAACTTTTGTGTAAGCATATAATCCCCGTGTATTAAATTCTTCTTAAAAAATCTAGAGTGTTTAGTGTTATCTGCAGTTTAACCTATTTCATATAATTATGCTGTGTTATATTTTCCTGGGATATGGTATACTTCTTTAGTTTGTAGGTCCAAATCTTATTTTTGGGAAGTTTCCTTTAATTAAATTGATATATATTATTTTTACAACTTTTTCTCTCAAATCAGTTTTATTTAAATGCATACAATTTTATAGTATTCTTTCCATTATCGTTTATCCCCCTTATAACCACCTCCCCCTGTAATCACCACACCACTGTCCATGTCCATGAATCCTTCAGTCTTTGCTCAATCCCTCCACCTTCAAACTCCCTGCCCCCATAGCTGTCAACCTGCTTTCTATCTATGAGTCTGTCTCTATTTTACTTGTTAGTTCAGTTTGTTCATTAGATTCCACATGACTGAAATCATATAGTATTTGTCCTTCTCTGAAAGGCTTACTTCACTTAGCATAATGTTCTCCAGGTCCATCCATGGTGTCAAGAAGGGCAAATTTTAATGTTTTTTTATGGCCAAGTAGATCAATGGAACAAAATAGAGAGCCCAGAAATAAACCCACATCTTTATAGTCAATTAATATTCCATTGTGTAAATGTCCCATAGTTGTTTTATCCACTCATCTTCTGATGGATACCTATGATGCCTTCATTCTTGGTGATTGTAAATAACACTGCAATGAACATGGGGGTGCTTATGTTCTTTCAAATTAATGTTTTGGGTTTCTTTGGATACATTCCCAGAAGGGGGATCTCAGGAACAAAAGGAAGATCCATTTTTAATATTCTTAGATATCTCCATATTGTTTTCCACAGTGGCTACACCAATCTACATTCCCACCAACAGTGCAAAGGGTTCTCCTTTCTCCACATCCTTGCCAGCAATTGTTTGTTGATTCATTGATGATAGGTATCCTGACTGGTGTGAGATGATAGCTCATTGTGCTTTTAATTTGCATTTCTCTGATGATTAGTGATGTTGAGCATCATTTCATGTGTCTATTGGCCATGTGTACATTTTCTTTGAAAAAGTGCCTATGCAGGTACTTTGCTCATTTTTAAATTGGATTGTTTGTTTTTTGGTGTTGAGTTATTCCATTATATGTGCTTGCTTCCTCTGTTGAAAATTAATTGACTATAAAGATGTGGGTTTATTTCTGGGCTCTCTATTTTGTTCCATTGATCTACCTTTTTATGCCAGTACCATGCTGGTTTCATTACTATGGCCTTAAGTATAGTTTGATATTAAGTTGTGTGATTCCTCCAACTTTGTTCTTCATTCTCAGGGTTGCTGTTGTTATGTGGTGCATTTTGTGGTTCCATATAAATTCTTGAAATATTTGTGTTAGTTCTGTGAAATATGACATTGGAATCTTGATAGGAATTGTGTTGAATCTATAGATTGCTTTCGGTAGCATGGACATTTTAATGATGTTAATTCTTCCTATCCACGAAAATGGTGCACTCTTCTTTCATTTCTTTCTCAGTGTCTTATAAAGTTCCAAGTACAGGTCATTTACATCTTTAGTTAGATTTATTCCTAGGCCTTTTATTCTTTTTGAAGCAATTGTGCATGGGGTTGTTTTCTTAATTTCTCTTTCTGATAGTTTATTATTGGCATATAAAACTGCAACTGATTTCTGGATATTAATTTCATATCCTACTACTTTGCTGAATTCATTTATCAGTTCTAACAGTTTCTTTATGAAAACTTTGGGGTTCTATATGTACATAATCATGTCATCTGCAACTAAAGACAGTTTTACTTCTCCCTTTCCAACCTGGATGCCTTTTATTTCTTCTTCTTGTCTGATTGCTATGGCTAGTGCTTCAAGTACTATGTTGAATAAGAGAGGTGAAAGTGGACATCCCTGTTTTGTTCCCAATCTTAAGGGAGGCACTTGTAGT
The DNA here is from genome assembly GCA_004026545.1 of Mormoops blainvillei. NCBI lineage: Eukaryota > Metazoa > Chordata > Mammalia > Chiroptera > Mormoopidae > Mormoops > Mormoops blainvillei. Next base: position 124,782 of record PVJD01003958.1, on the reverse strand, counting down.
TATTGCCTGTTGAGTATGATGCTGGCAGTGGGTTTGTCATATATGGCCTTTATTATGTTTAAGTATGTTCCCTCTATTCCTACTACTCTGAGAATTTTTATCATAAATGGGTGCTGAATTTTATCAAATGTTTTTCCTGCATCTATTGATATGATCATGTGGTTTTTATCACTCATTTTTTTATGTGTTGAATCACATTTATTGATTTGTGAATGTTGTATCAATCTTGCATTCCTGGAAAAAAAATCCCACTTGACCATGGTTTCTGATCTCTTTGATGTTTTGGTGTATTCAGCTTACTAATATTTTGTGGAGATTCATCAGGGCTATTGCCCTATAATTTTCTTTTTTTGTGGTGTTTTATATGGTATTGGAATAAGAATAATGCTGGCCTTGTAAAATGAGCTTAGGATTATATCCACTTCTTGGATCTCTTGGAAGAGTTTGAAAAGAAGAGGTGTTAGTTTGACTCAGGATGTTTGGTAAAATTGACCTGTGAAGTCATCTGGCCCAGGGTGTTTGTTTGTTGGGAGATTTTTTTATTTCTGCTTCAATTTCACTAGGTGTAACCTGTTCATTCATATTCTCTGATTTTTCCTGATTTAGTTTTGGGAGAATGACTGTTTCTAGGGCTTTATCCATTTCATTCAGGCTGTCCAATTTATTGACATATATTTGTTCACAGCATTTAAAAAAATCATTTGTATTTCTTTGGTGTCAGTTGTTATTTCTCTTCTTTCATTTCTGATTTTGTTTTTTTGGGTCATCTCTCTTTCTTTTCTTATTGATGAGTCTGGTTAAAAGTGTCAAGCTTTTTTATCTTTACAAAGAACTAGCTGTTTATAAATCTTTTGCATCTTTTTTTACTCTCTATTTTGTTTATGTCTTCTCTGATCTTTGTTATTTTCTTTCTTCCACTCACTTTGGGATGATTGTTGTTGTTTTTCAAGTTCCTTTAAGTGTAATGTTTTATTGTTTATTTAAGCTTTTTCTTTTTCTTTCTTTCTTTTTTTTGAGATAGGCCTGTAAAGCTATAAATTTCCCTCTTAGGATTGCTTTTCCTGTGTCCCACATATTTTGGGTTGTTGTGTCTCATTTTCATTTGTTTAAAGGTATCTTGTGATTTCTCCCTTGATCTCACTGTTGATCCATTCATTGTTTAACAATGTTATTTAACTTCCATATCTTTGTGTGTTTTTCAGTGTTCTTCTTGTGATTAATTTACGGTTTCATAGCACTGTGGTCAGAGAAGATGCTTGATATGATTCCAGTCTTCTTTAATTTATTGAGACTTGCTTTGTGTCCTAACATGTGGTCTATACTAGGAAATGTCCCATGTGCACTTGAAAAGAATGTATGTTTTGCTGCTTTGGGTTGAAATATCTGAAGATAACAATCTGATCTAGTGTGTCATTAAGGCCACTGTTTACTTGTTGATTTTCTTTCTGGAAGATCTATCCATTGTTGTCAATGGGTTATTAAAATCCCCTACTATGACTATATTTCTATTGATTTCTTCCTTTATATTCATCAAGGTTTGCTTTACATATTTAGATACTCCTGTGTTAGGTACATAAATATTTATAAGGGTTACATCTTCTTATTAGATTCTTTTCTATCATTATGTAGTTTCCTTCTATGTCTCTTACTATAGCCTTGGTTTTAAAGTCTATTTTGTCAGACATAAGTACTACTGAGCTTTTTATTCCTTTTCCATTTGCATGACATATCTTTTTCCATTCTTTTACTTTTATTCTGTGTGTATATTTCAATCTGAGGTGGGTCTCTTGGAAACAGCATATACATTAGGTCTTGTTTTCTTATCCATTCAGCTCTCCTATATCTTTTGTTTGGAGTATTTAAGCCACTTACTTTTAAGGTGATTATTGATATGTACTTATTGCCATTTTATTTTTTAACTACTTTCAACTTTTTTTTTTTTCCTTTTTCTTAAAGGGAGCCCTTCACCATTTGTTGCAGTTCTGGTTTGGCATAACAACCTCCTTTAGGTATTTTTTTTTTCCTTTGGGAAGTTCTTTATTTCTCCTTTAATTTTTAATGATAGTCTTGCTGGGTAAAGTAGTGTTGGTTTTAGGTCCTTGCTTTTCATCACTTTGAATATTTCATGCCGATCCCTTCTGGCCTGAAATGTTTCTCTTGAGAAATAAGATGACAGTCTAATGGGAGCTTCCTTGGAGGTAACTACTTGACTTTCTCTTGTGGATTTTAAGATTCTCTTCTGTCTTTAAGTTTTACAATTTTAATTATGATGTGTCTTGATGTCAGCTTCTTTGGGTTCATCTTGTTTGGGAATCAGCTCTTTCTGGACTTGTGGTTTGTTTGTTTTTTTTCCTTTGCCAGATTTGGAAAGTTCTTGGTCATAATTTCTTCAAATAGGTTCTTGATCCCTTGTTCACTCTCTTCTCCTTCTGGTATTCCCATGATGCAGATATTGTTACTCTTCATGTTGTCCCAAAGTCTTAAGTTCTCCTTATTTTTTAAATTCTTTTTTCTTTTTGCCGCTCTGCCTGGGTGTGTCTTCCTACCTTGTCTTCCAAATCACTGATTTGATCCTCTGTTTCATCTAACCTACTACTTATTCCTTCCAATGTAATATTTCTTTCAGGCATTGTATTATTTATTTTGACTGATCCTTTTTTGAGATTTCTATGTCTTTTTTTGAGTATCCTTATTATCATTGCTCTAAACTCTCTATCTGATAAATTGCTTGCCTCCATTTCATCTAGTTATTCTGGAGAATTCTTTTGTTTTTTCATTTGGGGTCTGTTTCTTTGTCTTCCCATTTTGGTTGCTTCTTTGTATTTTCTACTTTAGTCATTAAACTAATCAGTTATGTAGCCTTAAGCTGTAATCAGTAGCTCAGCTTAAGCAACACAGGGTGGGGCACAGTAATCCCTGCTGGTGGGACTATTGCTTCCCCTCAGGCTGAAGCCACTTGGAAGGGAGTGCTCTGCCTGAGAAAGATGGCTTCTGCGGTAGGCGGGATGACTCAGCACAGGAATCCTGGTGGCTGTTCCTTCGATTCTCTCACTAGACCCATAAACCCTGAACTCTCCTTGATTGTCTTTAATCTACTCTGCCCTCCCTCAACCAGAGCCCAGGGTAAGTGGCTGCATGAGAAATTTTGTGTGTTGACTCTTTAAGAGGCTCACTGTGTCTCCAACCATCTCTCCTTGGCAGACAGAAACCCTGTTGTTTTCATATCTGGTTATTATCTGGGTTCCTTTTATGTTTTAGTGCTGTTTTAGGCTGGGGAGCCCATCTTGTGGTTCATACCCCATGCTTCTCAAGGCAACACCCCCAGCCACTGATGTATTCCTCCAGAACTTCGGTGGCTGCCCATGGGAGCCCAGCCAGCCCTTTCATTCCTCTGCACTCCTTACTAGGCCTTGTTGTGGTAAAGTGGTTTCTTCAGTCTATCGTGGTTATAAGTCTTCTCTCCAGCTCTTGTTCCGTTGGTTATTCAGGATGTTTTCCTTACAATTGAGTTGTAATTCCAGATTGGTCTTGGGAGGAGATTAGTGTAGCTTCCACTTACTCCTCCACCACCTTGGATCTTTCAGCCAGGATCTTCACTATAACAACAGAGACTAGCTCATAGCCTGGGTTCAGCCTGGCAGCCTTTAGAACCACAAAGTTTCGTGGGCTACATCCTTGGTTCCTGTGTGTTTCTTAGTTCACATGGATGTTTCCCTTCCTTGTAACTCAATAGGAGACAAAGGGGTACCCAGGCAGACTTGAGATTAAAATGAAAACTTGCCATTTCAAAATGATCATTAAAGAAAGGAATACTGCACCAATAGCTTTAAAATCTATTCTTATTTAAAATATCTTCCTAAAAATAGCTACAACATAATTTATGGAAACATGAAGGGTCAATTGGATGATTCTCTTTATATAAAATATCCAGAATAAGTAAATCTAGTAGATGCTAAACTGGCCAATGGGGAGCAATAGCAAGAATGAGGAGTGACTGACTAATGTGATGCATCTCCTCTGAGGGAGATAAAAATGTTTTAGAACTTAATAGAAGTGATAGTTGTATAAGTTTGTGAATGTACTTGATGCCACTAAATAAATGCACACTTTAAAATTAATTTATTTTAAAAATAATAAGAACTATTTTAATTTTTCTTAATTAAGAAAATTTTTAATTTTTAAATAATAAGAAAATTAATTTCTTATTATATAAATTTCACCTCAATGTTTAAACAATAATTTATGGGGACGTTTGTTGAAAATTGAATAGAAAGTGGATATTAAATGGTATTGTGAAATTTTCTCAGGTGTGATAATAGTATAATGTTACATGGAAGAATGAGACTTTTTATTCACTTTTCAAAGACATATATGGAAACAGGCAGCAAAAGACCAAATAGACAGTGAGCCTACATCAAACTAAAAAGCTTTTGTACCACAAAAGAAATTATCAACAGAAAAAAAAAGCAACTTACAGAATGGGAAAACATATTTGCCAATCATATATCTGTTAAGAAATTAATATTCAAAAATATAAGAAACTCCTACAGCTCAAAAACAAAAAACAAATAACCAGATTTGAAAAATGAACAAAATAAATAAATAAACAAATAAACATAAAAATGCAAGCTAAAAAGAAAAGAAAAAGAAAAATGGGCAAAGGAATTGAATAGACCTCTCTCCAAAGAAGATATAGAAACAGACCATAGTTATATGAAAAGTTGCTCAATATCACTAATCATGAAAGAAATGCAATTTGAAACCACAATGAGATATCACCTCACACCTGTTGGAAGGCTACTAAATATATATTTTATATATATAAAAGCTTTGTCAAAGATATGGAGAAATGAGAAAATTTGTACAATGCTAGTGGGAATGTAAAATGGTGCAGCCACTGTGGAAAACACTATGGAGGTTTCTCAAAAACTAGAACTACCTATGATCCAGCAACCTCACTTCAGGGTACATCCAGGAGAACTGAAAGGATCCAAGAACAATATCTGCACTCCCATGCTCATTTCAGCATTATTCACAACAGCTCATATATGGAAACCTCACAAATTACCATCAACAGATAAATAGATAAAGAAAATGTAAAACACACACAATGAAGATTATTCAATCTTAAAAAAAAAGGAAATCCTGCCATATGTGACAATATGGATGAAGCAGAAGGATATTATGCTAAGTGAAATAGGACAGTCACAGGATAAATACTTCCTGATTCCACTTACACGAGGTACCAAAAGTCATCAAACTCACAGAAGCAGAAAGTAGAATGATTGTTGCCAGAGGCTGGGAGAGGGGAAATGACTTGTTCAACAAGTGTCAAGTTTCAGTTATGCAAGATGAGTAAGTTCTAGAGAGCTGTGACCCAACATCGTGCCTAAAGTTCACAATACTATATTGTATAGTTCTAATGATGTGTTCTTACCCTACCTCACACATACACTCAAAAGGGAGACATATGAGGGACCTTTCAGAGGGAATGATGTGTTCATTACTGTGATTAGGTGATGGATGTATGCATATGTCCAAACTCATCAAATTGTATACCTTAAATATGTGCAGTATTTTATATATCAATGATACATCAATAAAGCTGTTAATTAAAAAAAAAAGATGTGTATAGAAATCTTTAGTGTTATGATAATCTGAGATGTACTTTCTAATGGTCCAGCAAAATTTCTGTATAGAGTTGAAGAAAAACATTTTATTTTTTATTTTTAGATATCTTTAAAATTTCATTTTAAATTTAGTTTACATGCAACATAAAATATTACATTAGCTTCAGGTATAAAACATAGTGATTCAACATTTATATATCTTGCAAAGTGATCACCACAAGTCTAGTAACCATCTGTCACTGAACTTAGTTATTACAATATTATTAACTCTATTTCCTATGCAGTGATTTTCAACCCTTTTCATCTCATGGCATACATTAACTAATTACTAAAATTCTGTGGCACACCAAAAAATATATTTTTGCCAATATGACAAAAAATGCTAGGTATAATTTTCATTCATTCACACTGGACAGCTATTGTTGTGTTGGCTGTCGTCATTTTTTTATTTAACAATCTAAGGGGAAAAAGGTCAGTGCCCCTGACTAAATAGTCAGATATTGCATGTTTTAAAAATTCTTGCAGCATACCAGTCTGCCACAGCACACCTGTTGAAAATCACTACCCTGTGTATTGTATTGTGTGTTTGTGACCCCAAGTCAAGCCTCTTTCTGTCACCATTTACTACTCCCTTTTACCCTCTTCTACCTCCCTCCATCCCTTTTCCCTGTGGTAATCACCACACTGTTGTCTGTGTCTATGAATTTTGTGTTTTTTTTTCCCGCTGAATCCCTTCACCTTTTTCACCAAGCATCCCCCAATCCCACCAACAGTTGTCAGTTTGTTTTCTGCATCTATGAGTCTGTTTTTATTTTGTTTGTTAGCTTATTTTGCCCATTAGATTCCACATATAAGTGAAATTATGTGGTACCTGCCTTTCTCTGACTGGCTTATTTCACGTAGCATGATATTTTCCAGGTCCATCCATGCTGTTGCAAAAGGTGAGATTTCCTTCTTTCTTAACCATTGAGTAGTATTCCATTATATATGTATACCACAGCTTTTTTATTCACTCATCTACTGATGACCACTTGGGCTACTTCCAAACCTTAGCTATTGTAAATAACACTACAATGAACATGGACAACGTACTATAGAACTGCACACTTAAAGCCTATGTAATTTTATTAACCGATGTCACCTCATAAATTCAATAAAAAAAAAATTGCTGCCCTGTGCTGTACATTACATCCCTGTGACTTATTTTATAATTGGAAGTTTGTACTTCTTAACCCTCTTCTCCTTTTCTTCCCAACACCTCTTTCTTTCCCTTCTGGCAACCACCAGTTTGTCTTCAGTGTTAAAAAAATATTTTACATTATTGAATCTAAATGGAGGCTATAAGGCTGTTTCTTTTGATATTCTTTTAAAATTTAAATATGTTTAAAAAGTTTTAGGATTTTTAATGGTTTTATTGAGGTATGATTGACATATAATAAACACTACATATTTAAAATGTATAATGTGTTACCTTGTTACATAAACATACACCCATAAAACTATCACCAAAGTCAAGATAATAAGCTCATCCATCAGTCCCAAAAGTTTCCTCATGCCTTTTTATAATTTCTCGCTCCTTCACATTTCTCTCCTTTTTATCTTTTCAATGAATTTAAATGTTAGGAGTTTTTTTTTTTAAGTCCTCACCTAAAAAGGAAACATTGACCAGTTGCCTCCCATATGCACCCTGACTGGGGTTAGAACCCATAACCTTTTGGTGCATGAGGCAGGGCTCCAACCAATGGGCTCACTCAGCCAGGGCTGGGAAAATTTTTTTCAATCTTATCCTGAAGTCCAGAGTGAAGTTTGAGGCTCATATTAATCAATAAATTGATTACTTAGTTAATTAGTGTAAAAAAGTTTTGTTGAACATCTAGTAGATTGCATGTGCTGTACTGGGTGCTCAGGATAAAATAATGAACAAAACAGGTGCAATTTCTGCTCTCATAAACCTTGCAACCAAACAAGGGAACCCATAAACAATTAGGCAGCACAATACGGGTTATGATGGGAAGATACAGGATGCCAAGGCAATGCACAGGATGGGCTGGAAGAGTCAAGAAAACTTCCCAGAAAATGCAAGACAAAGGCTGAGCCTTGAAGGACCTTATTCAGATTCAGCCATGTAAAGAGAAAGAAGGAACATTTCAGGTAAAACCAGCAGAGTGAAGACCTAAAGGTAAGATTCTGGGCTAGAGGCTGAAAATAAAAATGCCCAGGAGCTGGAGAAATAGCATAAATTAATGAAAACAGGAAGCAGCCCCATTTAAAGGAGGCTACCCAGGATGGGGCACTGACACTCAACTCCAGACAACAGAAAGTCATGTAGGAAGGAGAATATCAGGAACCAAGGAGGTCAAGTTATAGATAAGTATAAGTCTACAGCACTTTCATTACCCTGTCTTGTCTTTGAGGGTGTAGCCCCTTCATAAAGGGGAGGACGTTGGCAGCCAGAACTGTGTTCAAGGCATTGAAAAATACCAGGGCTAGGGAAATAACCATGACCATGACCACTAGCCAGACGTAGATTAATAGGTGTCCTCATGCTATCCAGGGCCTCAGCCCTGTGCATATTTTTTATTTCCTTTTAAATACAGCTGGAGAGAGAGGTGCAGACACAGGGTGGTAATTCCTAGAGCTGTAAAGCCTTAGTATTCTGAGTTGGATTGATTGTCCTTCTAGAGTTATTTAAATAGAATCAAGAAGCAAAATGATGAGAGGGCTCACTATTTTGTTTTGTTTTGTTGTTCTTGTCTAACTGTTGCTAGACTGATGCAGATTCATATTGGAAGCTTGAGAAAAAAGGCCCTAACTCTATTTTTGCCTTCTTTTTGCTATAGGGCAGCCAGAGGTGGAGAAAGACACGGGTGTGTTTTAGAGAAAGAGAATACACCAGACACGTTGAAATTAATGTAGTACTTGACCTTTTGGAAATAATGTTAGACTAAACAGTTGTGAGTTACCCTTTCTCCAGGACTACTTTTTTCAGGAGGGGATAATGTTAATGGATTTGGGGAGATTTGGCAGATTGGAGAGGCATCTGGTTCTATGTTTACGATCTCATTCTGGGAGTCTTGAGGGACTTCTGCAAAACCCATGACAGTCTCCTATGCCCAGTGAGATGCCAGGACATCTTTGTAGACCTGCAGTGCCTACTTCACAGTTAGGGCCCTTGAAGAAGGTTCTCCCCATTCCTATCTTGGAACACATCTCTAGGTGGGTTATTTTATTCTATTCTGGGGCCTGAGAAGAAGCCTGACTGCTAATTCGCAGCTCTAGCCCTTTGAAGTGCCATTGATATTCCAAACTTGAGGAGCCTCCCGCATCATAATGGAATCTTCAACCCGCCCCCAGCCACACTACAAATAAACTTGCCCCAGCGAACCTGCACACAGGCCCTGAGCACCAACGCCAGCCGGCCTCTGAGAAAAGGGCTAGGGCAGCATAAGCTTCGCAAAGGAAAATAAAATCCTCAGCATGGAACCTCAAACAAGAAAAACAGTGAGATATTTAAACCTGACCATTTCTTTTTAAAGACTTGGGTGTTCTTCAGAAAGGGAATTTCCCTCCCACCTCAGAGGGGTCCAAAGTGTTACTCATATTATTTACAGAGCTTTGAAGTGTGTCTCCAAAGTTTGAGTTCAGCTCTGAGGAATGTGAAGGTCAAATCATTTTCCCTTTCTGATGAAGGAAGGCTGTGAATTTAATACCACAATTTATTCAAAACAAGGAAATACACTTAGGCACTATGAATGCACAACAGCAGACGGCTGGAACTGTATCATACTCCAAAGAGTTTATACGTTTGACCAACAGTGGCGATAGGTTTAATGAGCCTCTGGTTAAGCCATTCCTACCAGCCTCAGCACCTGTAAAGTGTGAGACACTTTGCTTCTAAGAATAGGAATTGACTTAATTTATTTAAACAATGTTAGAATCATCGTTTTCTAAAAGTAAAATAATTAAAGATATACTCCTATAGAATGTGTATATTTTATGAAAACTGGAGGTTAAATAGCACATCTGGGGCATCTGGCTTTTCCTGGTAACCCTCCAGGTGATCTCCCTCTTTAAAAGTGGTCTTTTGAGCTTTATTATCTTAACAAGAACCCCCATTTATGTAGCTGCTTTCTTTATGGATCTCAAAGCTCTTTGTTGACTTTGGAATGCACTTCATGCATAGGAGGATGCTCTTCTTGGCCTCCAGAGATGGTGAGACAGTCACAGACCAAGGACCAAAAAAGGCTCAGCTGCAGGCAGTCAATGCTGAGCGAGCATCCAGAATGGTCCTCTCAGCTGGAGTGATGGGAATATTTTGGACTACAGGATGCAACAGGGGCTACCACTAAATACTTGAAGAAGCTTCTTAGGGTTCAACATTCTGAATCAAGTTTGTACCTTCACTTCTGCATCTGTAAAATGGGATTAATAATACCTATCACACATATGTTGTATAATACTTTATTGTCCTTACATGTTTGCATAGCTGTCTTCCCCTATGAGTTAGTATATACTAAAGTAATATTCTTGGTTAAATAAACATCGAATGACCCGGCACTGTGCTCATAGCTTTACTTAGATTATTTTATTTAATTCTCAAAAAACCCCACACGAGTCAGGTATAATTGTTAGCAAACACAGAAGAGTAATACTTAGGACAGCTAAGTAACTTTCTTGAATTCATAAACCAGTTGGAATCAGGCTTTAAGGCCAAGCACTCTGCCTCTAAAACTTATGTTTATAACCAGGATACCACTTCTTATTCTTGGACAGTTCAGATATTAACATATATACTACACATGTAAATAATGATTATGATGTCATATACTAAGAAGACTTGGTAAAATGTATTTTCAGGTGATTTTATGTTTTGTTCTAGACATTTTAAACAAGCCTGGATCACCTTGGGATGCTGAGGTTGGACCACATAACAAACCCACAACTGTCACAGTGAAATTCCTTGAGATCTTTCTTCTGGACTGGCATAGGTCGTCTTCCTTAGTCTCATCTTAACAAGTTCTTAATTCTTGCTCCCTCTTTCATTCTCCCTTTTTACAAAAAAGACAAAAGAAAAAGGTGTGCTTTTCTCTTTTCCAATCTTACTGAAGGTGCATGGCCCTAGGACATAAAGACCCCTAGGGTTCCCAGTAAGATACCAGGTACTTGGAAATATTTGTGTCTGTCATAGTTTCTAGTTCTTTTTTTTCAACCATAGTGATGGAGGATCTAATTGAATTTCTAGCTAAGGAATGGATAAAAGTATCTTTTGATTATTGGGTTGAGTATAGGTCAGATTTCAGAAAATTTAGAAATGTTGCTATAACAAAATAGCTCCCTTTTCATCCTGTCATTTATTAAACAAATTTCTCAGTTTTTTCATTTGTAGAAATGAAAACTAGAATTAGAAATGATGCTAAACCCTGTCTCATTCTATAAACACGGAGACATCCATAATTCAATTAAACTAAAATTTAATTAAACAAATTAAAAATATACAGCCTCAGCCATCTTACAATAATTGCATTTTCAATAAAAGTTTGTTTTTATTTATCAAAATTATATTTATGTTTTTGACTAAGTATGTACTACCAATAATTATAATTTAGTTAATAATATTTTAATATTTATAGCTTGATGGCTAGTGAAAAAATTTAATTAAAATATTACTATATATACATATTTTATAGCAGAGAATTATGATACAGTTGTCTATAAGACTGTCAAGTATACAATATATTACATAAAAATAAAATTCTTTGGGGAAAGTGAAATGGAAATATGAGTTCAAAAAAAAATTGATCTCAACATTTAGCCTGTTAAAGGAAAACTTATTTGCATGTTTTTAAATGATGATGGTGAATATCAAATCACTACTTAGAGACCACTGGATGCATTTTAAAGGGTAATGTAACAATTTTATACAAAAATTCAGTATTTACAATATTTTATTTAAAAGATTAATAGTTATAATTATAAGATAATGAAAACACATTCTGTGAACCATTCTCTTTATACTTAGAAAGTATAAGAGGATGCTAAATTTTTAAAATTTTCTTAACAGGTACATGTGAGTATATTTTGAAGACCACTTTATACATAAAAGAGAGAAAGAAGCAACGCTCACATTCCTCATCTGGCAAGCATATAGTAGATGCTTTAAAAATGTATATTAAATAGATAAATGCTGAAGCACTTTGTAAATAAAACATCACTCTATGAGTGTTAGAGTTGGTGGTGCAGCATTGTCACACTTTGTGCCTACACCAGTCATCACAAGAAGCTTCATAGATTTAGTTCAGGATGAACTACTAGCACAGACCCTATTCTTATGCGCGGGGTTCATTATTTTCACTACATCTGACAACCTGCAAAAACCACCTAATTTTGCCTTCAGAGTGTGTTGATAGTAGATAAACTGAATGTAAAATATTTTCCCTAACAAGTACTTTTATGCTAATGGGAATGAGGGGCATGCAAATCCTTTGGAGAGGAATCTGGCAACAGCTACTCAAATTACAAATGTATTTATCCTTTAACTCACAATCGTATGTCTGAGATTTTCTTTACAGATACACTTGGACTCATAGAAAGTAACTCATTTCAAGCAATATTAGAAAAAGACGGGTAACCACCCAAGCAGGATTAGTTAAATAAATTATGGTGCATCTACATCATGGCATACTATGCAGCTGTAAAAAAAGTGTCTATTAATTGATAGGGAAATATATCTGGACATATTTTGAAATGGAAAACAAAATCAAGGTGTCTTATAGTATTTATAGTATGCAAATCTCTGTGCCAGATAGGCAAGGGAATAAGAATATAAATACATGTATCTGCTTGGATTGGCATAAGGAAACACTGGGGAAATAAAAATAGGATCAAGGGGAACATGATGGATAGGGATGAGGTGGGATTGAGACTTTTCAGAATATGCCTTTTATATCATTTTGATTTTTGAACTACGTATTACAGTTGATTAAAAAAAATAAAAGTACCCAAAAAGTCCAGTGCTAAATCTGATGATGCATTTTAATTAATTAACTGTATCTAATGATATTTTCCAAATCAAGACCAAGTATTGAAGTCTCTTGGACTTGTTTTCTCTGTATGATTGTGGATGCATACTTTATTGATTTTGCTGCAGGAACAGTAATTGCTAAATTGGAACTCCATGAAATGTGTACATATACCCTAGAGCAGACTAATTTATTTAATGGTTTTACACAATTTACAAAAAATGTTTTTTGGTTTTGTTTTTGGCCAGCTCCCTATGATTCTCCTTCCTTTCTCATTCCAATAGTCAATTGAGTCTGCTATATTTCGTTGAGCATACTCAAATGTAGAGTGGAACTATTTTAATGGCACATTTAGTGCCCATTTTTATAATGTTTGTAGTCATTAAAGTGTGCACTAGGGAGAGAAATGACAGCAGCACTAATTATAGTCATGCAGGAACAGGGATGAAGAGAAGGAGGTCCAGCGCTCTCACAACCTATTCCAATTTTTTCACCACCATTTGGACCTCAACGAGACCTCTGTTCCCTTAATCCCTCCCTTCTCTGCCAGTCCATCAGCTCCCTCTGGCTTCATTTCCCTCCCTACTGAGCCAGGACCCCATTGTGTACCACTTCAGCTTCTCTCGTCAGCACCTTCAATATCCTCAACCGTTTGCCTTTTGACTGCGTACCCCCTGCCAATCTCCAACTCCAGATTCCTCCACCAATCCATTTTCTATATACCTACACGGAGCCTGCTAAGCACAGCTGGAGAGAATCACACAACCCTACAAATGGTTGCCACTGTAGATTTATGTTTTCTGATCTCAACTGAATTTTCAGCATCATTTCCACACTTGTCCTGAGTCAGTTCCGCCTCACATCACCCCAAGGGCTATTCTGAAGCCTTACCCTATTCCCCTTCTCTTGTCATTCTGCTGACTTGGCCCCACATCCTGAGAGAAATTAGGCTATTGCTGTGTGGCCCTTCTCCTATCAGGCCAGAAGTGGTGATGGGCTCTCTGGTCAGGTGGGCCACAGGGTTAATGTGGAGAGCAGGGTGGGAGGCACCACTTACTACAGGACCAGTACCAATGCCTGATTAAGAGCTGCTGCCTGAAATGCTAGTTTCCTTTAACTCTACCCTCTTGTTTACTCCTTAATTCACTGCAACCATACTTCCACTTCCATCCCTTCACTGAAATTGTAGTTTCTTAGATCTCTTATGACATCCAAAGTCCTAATCAAATCTAACATTGCTTAGTCTTTATCATTATTGACTTCCTCATATAGTTGACCATATAGACTACGCACTCTTCCTAGCTATCAATCTCTCCTTCATCCTCCCCCTAGGATAATTCTTTCTCAGTTCCCTTTCCTAACCTCCCTTTCTCCACAATAGCTAAAATAGCTGTGCTCCTTGTGTACTCTGCCCACTGGGTAGTCTCATCACCTCCTATGGGCTTTATCTACTCCTTATTCAGGTGGACTCCACTCAAGACTAAATTCAGTTTCTTCCCTCAAGAGAATGGCTCCCACCCCACATATTTCAAGATATCTAGATATTTCCTATATACAAAACTCAACCAAGAAACAGAAGTCAGTCTCAACACCTTCCTCTGTACAGGCAATCAGGCACCAAGCTTTAGAATGTCTTCTAAATGTCTCTCAAATCCTATCTTCTCTATCCTCATGTCCTTCTGTGTCATTCAGGGCCCTATCGTCTTTCACCTGGATAACTGTACGGCAGCAGTACCTGGTGCAAAGTTGATACTTAGCTCATTGCTGAATGAATCAGTAAATGAATGAACAAGCTGGACTGAACCATAGTCTCATGATCTCTGGTCCATGCTGCACACTGAAGCTAGAGTCCTTTCTAAATAACAAATGTGAATATATTTTCTCTGCTTAAATTCCTTTAAAGGTGAACCACTACCTGTGGAATAAAATCCAAAATCCTCATGTCTCTAGCTCCTAACTTCCTTTCCAACTACATTTCCTATTATCCCTTCATAATAATAATATCTTAACACTTACTACATGTAAGACACCATTCTAAGCTCTTTAAATTGCATATAAACTGCACTCCTCATCTAAAAAGTATATACAACTTATTTTCTCCTTCTCAGATGACAAAATTGAAGCACAGAAAGACTGAATTATTCCCCAGTTCACACATCTAGAAAGTAACAAAAGTCAGAGTCGAACCTTGCCTGCTAACCCTCTGATTCATGTTCTATATTCTATGACCATTGCCTCACTTGCACCCTCTGCTACAGCCAAAATAAATCACTAACTCCACCATGTACCTGCTAAATCACTTAACTACTCCATGACCTTGGTCATGCTCTTCTAGAGGGACATTCGAAGTTCTAATCAAATTGTCTGTTCCCCACCATTCTGTTGGCTACACTCAAATTTAACTCTCAGTGCACAAATAGACTTTATCTCTACTTCGAAGCTTTCCCTGGCTTTCTTGGACTGTAACTGCTCCTCCACTGGATGCCTTCACTGTATCATACGTAAATGTATTATAACAATTAATACACTGTATTGTGAATATAGGTATGTCTCCCCATTAGCCTGTGAGCTTAGGGAACAGGCTAAGATTTTTCTTATTCATCACAGAATGCACAAAACCCAGCACAGTGCTTATACATGGTAACTCCTCAATCAGTGTTAAATGAATGACTAAGTGAAGGTTAATAACCTGATGATGATGATCAAGCTGCACACATGTATTGTACCTTTTACACCAATAAATCTCAAGGTGGGACTACCCTAAGTTTCAATGAGTGAGAAGAAATTCAAACCAGTTTAATTTATAAAATTTTTTGAATATCTTCTATGATTATATTTTATGATTTTTTAGAATGTAGAAAGCAGAAAATACAAGGGCAGCTCAGAGAGGATTCATGGCAATGCCAGGTATAGAACCTAAATGTGAGTAATATGAAATGATTTATAAGTAAATAAAAGCCTTGTGTAAGTCATCATCAGGGCTTTTCCCAGTGTATCCAGTACTTTTGAGCAGTCTGTTTACTAGGTTTGTACTTTGTACTGCAGTAGTATGAATGGTATAATAAAATAAAAAGAGAATTAAACATGCCTTGATGACCTTAATGTTTATTACCATATCCCTTTTGTGTGGCATTTCTATGGTTTGTAATTACTTTCACATATACATCTTCTCACAGACAATGTCATTTCTAGAATTTTCAACCAAATTTTGAAAGATAAATCAAGCTTCTTCAAATTGCAAAAATACATCTGATAAGGGGATAATATCAAAAATTTATAAAGAACTCAACACCAAAAAACCCCAAACAATCCAATTAAAAAATTGGCAAAGGACATGAATAGACACTTTTCCAAAGAGGACATACAGATGGCCAATAGACATATGAAAAGATGCTCAACATCGCTAATCATCAGAGAAGTGCAAATTAAAACCACAATGGGATATCACCTCACACTGGTCAAAATGGCTATAATCAATTAATCAACAAACAATAAATACTGGAGAATATGTGGAGAAAGAGGAACTTTTTGCATTATTGGTGGGAATGCAGACTGTTGTAGCCACTGTGGAAAGCAGTATGGTGATACCTAAAAAAATTAAAAATGAAACTTCCTTATGACCAAACAACAATTATTTGGATTATCTGAAGAAATCCAAAACACTAATTCAAAAGAATATAAGTACACCTACATCCTTTGCAGCATTATTTATAATTGCCAAGATATAGAAGGAGCCCAAGTGTCTATCAATGGATGAGTGGATAAAACAACTATGGGACCGTTACACAATGGGATACTACTTGGCCAAAAAAAGAAGAAAGTTTTACCCTTTGCAACAGCATGGATGGACCTGGAGCACAACTATGCTGAGTGAAATAAGCCACTCAGAGAAAGACAAATACCACGTATTTTCACTCATATGTGGAATCTAATGTACAAACTAAACTAACAAGCAAAATAGAGATAGACTCATAGATAGAAAGTAGGCTGTGACAGCTCCGGAGTGGTGGTGGTTAGGGGGTTGAGGGATCAAGCAAAACAGAAAGGGGACACATGGAAATGGGCAAGATTGTGGTGATTGTGGGGGAAGTATAAGGGGGATAAATGGTGATGGAAAAACTACAATAAAAAGTAAAAAAAAATTTAAATTGCAAAAACAAATGAAAAACAAGGTTCAAAGACTTGGATGATTTGCTTGAGCCCCACTCCCCCTGAGAGTATCAAGAATGACTCCATTTTACAAATGAGAAAAACGGAGGTTTTAAAAATTTAAGTGAGTCATCCCATTATCACATAGCTAGTTAATGGCAAAGTCAGGACTTAAATATCAGCTTCCTGACTCCAAGTATAATGCCCATTCTCCTTTCACACCAGCTCAGCTAAAACTGGGTGAACAATGTTCTGAATCTATCAGGGAGTGGTATTGCCTAGGAGTTCAACCACCAGAGCAAGGCCCTAAGTAATTTAAAAAAGTGCTCTAACTCATTTCCTTTCCTGAAAGGTAGAAAACCAAGTCCATGTGTTTATATGTAATAAACTTTAAATGTATGAATCTCATACCATATACATTTTCTAAAAATGAAAAGAGATGGTATTTCTTGTACTGGGTGGGACATTAGCATTAATGTATTATTCTATTTCCAAAATAAAACAGGGACTTAGAAAGCTCTTTAAGTACTAACATTATAGGTTATTATCTTAATCTCAATTGAATGACCAATCAGATTTAAAATAATGAAGGGCCACGAATTTCTCTTGGAAAAAACAACCAACCAACCATTCCTCACAGGAGGGTCAGGTTTTCTCTCGATGTGGAAATGATCCTCACTGAAAGTAAATATGTATGAATATGTGTACAAAATACTTAGGCCAAAGTGACTGCAGTTAGTATGTCTCATGCAAAACACTCATAGCACAGAATTATAACTTAGAGATAAGGTCTAGTCTCCTCATTTAACAGATAATTTTAAAGCAGTAATAATCACTACTATTTATCAAGTACCTACTGTTTTTATTATGCACGTATTATCCCAAAATATATGCTATAGCCATTCTAAATGACTTGTACCATCTTGAATATACTATATTCCAGTTCCAAAGACAAATACAAACACACTCATTAGATTGTTGTTTGTAACAGCAAAGAGTTAAAGGCAAACTAATTATTCATTTCTAGAGGAATGTATAAGTAAAATTAAGTAAGTGCATACAATGGATATTGGCAGCAGTCAGAAGTTAGGGAATATGAATGGGGCAACATGAATATACCTAAAAAATTGAATCTTTGGTTAAAATAGATAAATAAATGATATGTATTTAAACAAAAATCAGATTTATAGCCATTAGCCTTAAAGTAAATTAATAAATACCCACAAAACAGTACCATATATTTAAATATATATACAGATAACTAAAATTGATTAGGGTAGTTGATTAAATATACAGAGTAAGTACTGATAGAGAAAGGAAAAATAATTGAAGAGAGGATCATGAGTCAAAAGGAAAAGTGTGAAATTAAACAAAAGAGCAGCTTGGCTGGCTGGATTGTCACGGTGAGCAACAAAATGAGAAGTATGATCAAGTCAATTCTGAACACCTTAAGTCCTCAAGAAAAGAGGAGAAAAAGAAGAGAATATAAATGTAAAAGCCTCACCATTCCCCAAATTCTATTATAGTCTAAGACAAATAATTTCTTTATAAGACAAATTTTAGTACATGTATCTTGTAGCTAGTTTTATTTCTAGTTTTTATGATCGGACCTACATAATGTATCACTCTTATAACATAGAGAGTATTATGGCTCTTAAATCTAATTTTAAAAAATTTTACAAAACACTGCAAAAGTAGGACAATAAAAACCAAAAAGGCATATGCTACTTTCTACAAAACCAGGAGAAATCTGTGACCATGAACTACAATATGTGAGAATGGGTGTTAAAAGCAAGAAATCTTAGGGGTGCTGAATGAAGATAAGAAAAAAATGCATATGCCTATAAATCTCAAGCAGTACCCTACTAAATAGCTTGCCTGCATAGGAAAAATTATTTCCTTGTTTAGGTCAATAGAAACAGGAAGTGAAGGCTGGTAGTGGAAACATTTCTTGATAACAAGCATAAACAGGTGAAGAGGGACTAAATGAGAAATTACACAAGTACAGACATTTGCTGAAAATAGTAAATCAACCAGAGAGATGGAAGAGAGGCTGTTGTAAACAGGTGGACAGCTATCGGTCTTTATTAGCTGAGGACCAATGAGGTCTGGAAGAAGTCACACAACTTAGTGAGTCAGGAATACTGTCCTGGCTTATCTTCCACTCAAAACTCCTCCAATTAGTGTTTCAAAAGAAGAAGGAGAAGGAGAAGGAGAAAGGAGGAGAAAGGAGGAAGAGGAGGAGAAAAGTAATCAGCGCAGGGTCTATGCAAAAATAGTATAGAAAAGAAAGACATTTTTATTTTTTCTCCAAATAAGCTATTTGCCTTCATTTTTTCCAGTTTTTTAATTAATGATTTATTGTTTGTGCTATTACAGTTGGTCCAAATTTTTCTCTCTTCACCCCCTTGCACCAAGCATGACCTCACTTCCATAGTCAATCCCTGCACTGTTGTCCATGTACATGGGACCTTCATATATGTTCCTTGGCTAATCCCTTGACCTTCTTTCAAATAGCCCCCCAATCCCTTTTTCCCCTCTTACTGCTGTCAGTTCATTCTGTGATTCTGTGCCTCTGGTTCTATTTTGCTGATTATAATTGTAAAATCTTATAAAAATTGTAATAAAATATATTTCTCTAATTTTAAATATTTAATAACACAATTACCTATATAAACAAGAGGTTGATATAAAAATATAATAATTCAAGGAAAATATTGAAAAAGAAAATAAAACAAAACATGAGTGACAGACCTCAGGAAAAAAGTGAAAAAAAAATCACAAAGTACAAATCACATTGAGAGCAGCACAAAAAAATAACTGCTGGAAAAAAAATAACATGTCCTCCTTGGACATGGAGGACAAGATTGACCCAAAAAACAAAACTGAAATAAAGATAAAAAACTGGTTAATATTGATTGGAGAAAGGGAGAAGATGCCAGTAAATAGATAGAAGCTACACTAACGCCCACCCACAAAACTGAAATTAGAATTAAATTATAGAAAAATTATACTGAATAACCAATTGAATGCTAGCTAGTTGGAGAGAAACCTTATAACCAAACTCAGGCAGAAGAAGCCACTTAACCATGAGACTGGTAGGGAGTACAGATTAGGCATTAGACGGCTGGCTGGGTTCCCACAAATGACTGCTAAAGTTGTGGAGGGATATTCCAGCAGCCAGAGGGATTCCCTCTGAGATGTTCAGGCTGTAAACCCTAAGATGGGCTCCCCAGGCTAAAGCACCAAAACCAGGAAAGGAATACAAAAAACATCCAGCTGTGAAAAGCAACAGGGTTTCTCTCCATGAGGGAGAGATGGCTACAAGTGCAGAGAACCTCTTAAAGGGTCAACACACAAAATTTCACATGCAACCACTTGTCCTGGGTTCCAGCAGAGGGATGGCAGGGTGCACTAGAAACATATGAGGGGAATCTGGGGATAGTGGCTCTGGGGAAAGAACTGAAGGAACAGCCAATTGGATCCCTGTGCTCAGTCATTCCCCATACTGCAGAAGGCATCTCTCTGGGGCAGAAGCACCCCTCTCCAAGCAGTATTTGCTTGAGGGGAAGTGATAGCACCTCCTGTAGGAATCCCTCATGACTCACCATGTGGAGCCGAACTGCAGAGGAGTACAGCTGGAGGAAATTTCACTGTTTAAGTTCAACAGAAAACCTGCAGGCAGAAGTGGGTCACTGGGAACTCTGAGAATTTAGCTGAGCCTCCACTGGGCCCAGAGCTGTTAAAAGCCAGCCTTGGTCAGGATCCTGGTTCTTTCTGTACATAGTTAGGACCAGCAGAGGAGGCCATAAACTGTGTATGACTGATAGCTCCAGATAGGTTACCCAGGGCCAATAACAGACAGGGTCTCACAAAGGACTACACCAGAGCCTTTGAAAGTCTACCTAATACATAGAAAAAATTACAAAGATGCAGTCAAAATAGGAAGACAAAGAAACAGACCACAAATGAAAGAACAAAAGAATCCTTCAGAGGAACTAAATGAAAGAGAGGCAAGCAATTTAACAGATAGAGAGTTTAGAGTGATGAGTATAAGGATTCTCAACAGTATGAAAAAATGCATAGAAACCATAAAAAAGAACCAGTCAGAAATAAAGAATGCAATAGCTGAAATAAATAGTATACTGGAAGGAATAAACAGTAGGCTAAATGAAGCAGAGGATCAAATCAGTCATTTGGAAGACAAGGTAGGAAAAAACACCCAAGTAGAGCAGTAAAAAGATAAAAAGAATTAAAAAATATAAGGAGAGTTTAAGAAATATTTTGGACAATATGAGTCTAACAATATCTGCATCACAGGAATACCAGAAGGAGAAGAAAGCGAGCAAGGGATCAAGGACCTATTTGAACAAATTATGACCAAGAAGTTCCCCAATCTGGTAAAAGAAGATACACAAGTCCAGGAAGCTCAGAGAGTCCCAGACAAGTTGGACTCAAAGGGGCCTACACTGAGACACATCATCATTAAATTGCAAAGTTTAAAGACAAAGAGAAAATACTAAAAGCTGCAGGAGAAAAGCAGGTAGTTACATACAAAGGGAGCACCTATTAGACTGGCATCTGATACTCAACAGAAACATTTCAGGCCAGAAAGAGTGGTATGAAATATTCAAGGTGATGAAAAGCGAAGACCTACAACCAAGGCTCCTTTACCCAGCAAGGCTATCATTTAAAATCAAAGGAGAAATAAAGAGCTACCCAGACAATTAAACCAAAAGGAGTTTGTTAACACCAAACCATGACTGCAATATATGTTAAAGGACTTGCTTTACAAAGAAAAAAAAAAGAAAATGACAAAGAAAAAAAAACCCAGAATAAAATAGTCTAACAATAAAATGGCACTAAATATGTATCTATCAATAATCATCTTAAATGTAAATGGCTTACATGCTCCATCAAAAGGCATAGGTAGCTAAATGGATAAGAAAACAAGAACCATATATATGTTGCCTCCAAGAGACCCACCTCAGATCAAAACATACACACATATTAAAAGTAAAGTGATGGAAAAAGATATTTCATGCAAATGGAAAGGAAAAAAATATGGGTTTTCCTTATATCCAACAAAACAGGCTTTAAAACCAAAGCTACAGTAAGAGACAAAAAAGGAATTTACATAATGATTAAAGAATAATCCAAGAAGAAGGTATAGCCCTAGTAAATATTTACACACGTAACAGAGGAGCACCTAAATATATAAGGCAAATTGTGATGGACATAAAGGGAGAGATCAACAGAAATACAGTCACAGTCAGGGATTTTAACACCCCATTGATTTCAATGTTTCAATGGATAGATCTTCCAGACAGGAAATCAACAAGGAAATAGTGACCTTAAATGACACACTAGATCAAATGGACTTAATGGATATCTACAGAGGATTTTACCTCAATGAGTCAGAATGTACATACTTTTTAAGTGCACGTGGAATGGTTTCTAGGATAGACCACATTAGGACACAAAACAAGTCTCAATAAATTTAAGAAGGTTGAAATCATATCAGTGTCTTCTCTGACCACAATGTTATGAAACTAGAAATCAAATACAAGAACACTGAAAAACACAAAAATACATAGAAGCTAAATAACATGTTATTAAATATTGAAAGGTTAACAACAAGATCAAGGAAGGAATCAAAAGATATCTTGAAACAGATGAAATTGAGAACACAACATCGAAAATATGTGGGATACTGGGAAAGCAATCCCAAGAGGGAAATTCATAGCATTATAGGCCTATCTCAAAAACAAAAAAGCTCAAACTTAAAGGAACTAAAAAATTAAAGGAAATAGAGTATAAAAAATACAAAAGATCAATGAGTTCAAGAGCTAGTTTTTTTTTGAAAAGATAAAGAAGATTGACAAATCTTTAACCAGACTCATCAAGAAAAAAAGAGAGAGGACACAAATAAATAAAATCAGAAATGAAAGAGGAGTAATGACAGCTGACACCAAAGAAATGCAAAGCATTGTAAGAAAATATTATGAACAACTACATGCCAACTAAGTGGACAGCCTAGACAAAGTGGATAAATTCCTAGAAACATAAAGTCTTCCAAAACTAAATCAGGAAGGATCAGATAATCTGAATAGACAGATTACACCTAATGAAACTGAAGCAATAATAAAAAGAACTCCCAACAAACAAAAGCCCTGGACTGGATTGTTTCACAGGCAAATTTTACCAAGCATTCTGAGAAGAAATAACACTGCTCCTTCTGAAACTATTTCATAAAATTCAAGAGAAGAGAAGGCTCCCAAACTCATTTCATGAGGCCAGAATATCCTAATTCCAAAACCAGATAAAGGCACTACAAAGAAAGAAAATTATAGACCAATATCCATAATGAACAAAGACACTAAAATCCCCAACAAAATATTAGCAAGCTGAATATAGCAATGCATCAAAAATTCATACACTATGATCAAGTGTGATTTATTCTAGGAATGCAAGGTTGGTGCAACATTTGCAAATCAGTAAATGTGATTTACCACATAAACATAATGAGGGATTAAAAATCACATGATCATATCAATAGATATAGAAAAAGCATTTGATAAATCCCAGTACCATTTATGAAAAAACTCTAAGCAAAGTGGGATTAGAGGGAACATAACTAAACATAATAGAGGCCATATATGACATACCCACTGACATCATTATACTCAACAGGCAAAAACTACAGGTGTTCCCCTTGAGATTGGGAACAAGAAATAGATGTCCTCTTTCACTTCTCTTATTCAACATAGCACTGAAAGTCTTAGCTACAGCAATTGGGCAAAAGAAGAAATAAAATGCATCCAAATTGGAAAAGAAGAAGTAAAACCGTCATTATTTGCAGATGACACCATACTGTCCATAGAGAACCCCAGATTCTACCAAGAAACTACTAGAACTGATAAATGAATTCAGCAAAGCAGTAGGATACAAAATTAATATCCAGATATTAGGTCCATTTTTACATGCCAATAATGAACTAACAGAAAGGGAAATTGCGAAAACAATCCCATTCACAATTACTACAAAAAGAATAAAATGCCCAGGAATAAACTTAAACAAGGATGTAAAAGACCTGTACTTGGAGAATTATAAGACACTGAAGATAGAAATAGAAGAAGATACAAATAAGGGGAAGTATATACTGTGTTCATAGATAGGAAGTATTAACATCATCAAAATGTCCATACTACCAAAAGCAACCTACAGATTCAATGCAACCTCTATATAGATTTCAGTGACATATTTTACAGAACTAGAACAAATATTTCAAAAATTTATATGGAACCACAAAAGGCCCCACATAGCAACAGTGATCCTGAGAAAGAAGAACAAAGTTGGAGGATTCACACTACATAATATGAAACTACACTATAAGACCATAGTTTTCAAAACAACATGGTACCATCATAAAGACAGACATATAGGTCAGTGGAACAGAATAGAGAACCCAGAAATAAACCCACACCTTTACCTTTATAGTCAATTAATATTGAACAGAGAAAGCAAGAACATACAATGGGTTTGCTGATAGTTTAATCAACAAATGGTGTTGGGAAAATTGGATAGGTATGTGCAGAAAAATGAAACTAGACTAGCTTCTTACCCTACACACAAGAATAAATTCAAAATGGGTCAAAGACCTAAACGTTAGATCCAAAACCATAAGAATGGTAGAAGAACACATAGGCAGCAAAATCTCAGATATTGCTCATAGAAATTTTTTATTGTATATATCTCGCCAGACTATGGAAACAAACAAAAAAAGTAAACAAATGGGACTACATCAGACTGAAAAGTTTTTGCATGGCAAAGGAAATCATTAACAAAATAAAAAACAACCCAGCAAATGGGAGAACATATTCACTTATATGTCTGATAAGGGGTTAATATACAAAATTTATAAAGAATTTGCAAAACTCAACACCAAGAAATCAGACCATCCAATCGAGAAATGAGAAAAGGACCTGAATAGACACTTCTCCAAAGAGGACACACAGATGGTCAATAGACATGAAAAGATACTCAATGTCACTAATCACCAGTGAACTGCAAATTAAAACCACAATGACTTATCATCTCACACGGGGCAGGATGGCTATCATCAATATATCAACAAACAACAAATGCTGGCAAGGATGTGGAGAAAGGGGAACCCTAGTGCACTGTTAGTGGGGATGTAGATTGGTGCAGTCATTATGGAAAGCAGCATGGAGATACCTAAAAAAATTAAAAATGGATCTACCTTTTGATGCAGCAATCCCACTTCTGGTAATATATCCAAAGGAACCCAAAACACTAATTGGAAAGAATAAAAGCTCCCCTATGTTCATTGCAGAGTTATTTACAATCATCAAGATATGGTTGCAACCCAAGTGTCCATCAGTAGATGAGTGGATAAAACAACTATGGGACATTTATATAATGGAATACTACTTGGCTGTAAGAAAGATGAAAATTTTACCTTTGTGACAGTATGGATGGATGAGGAAAACATTAAGCTGAGTGAAATAAGCCTGCCAGAGAAAGATAAATACCATATGACTTCACTTATATATGGAATGTATTAAACAAAGTGAACTAACAAGGAAAAAGGGGACAGACTCACAGATGGAGAGCAGGATAACATCAGTGGTGGGGAGGGGAGGTTAGGGGATGGAGGCATTGAGCAACAAGGAAAAATGACTCATGGACATTGACAACAGTGTGGTCATTCCTGGGGGGACTGGCATATAAGGGGACTAAATAAAGAAATAAAATCTATTTAAAAAAATTAATTTGTGCTCTACTAAAAGAAAATTATTGGAAATGCTATGCATCTGAATAAGTGAGATAAACTAGTTTGTCATTAGATCCTAGGGTTTTGAACCTTCTAGGCCATTAGTTTCAGCTTTTTTCATCTCATGGAACACATAAACTAATTATTAAAATTCTATGGCACAACAAAAAACATATTATTTGCCAATCTAACAAAAATGTAGTTATAATTTTGATTTGTTCATACCAGATGGCTATTGTTATGTTGGCTGTTGTCATTTTCTTATTTGATAATTTAAGGGAAAAGAGGTCAGTGCTCCTGACTAAATAGTCAGATATTGCATGTTTTAAAAATTCTTGTGGCACGCCAGTGTGCCTGCCATGATGCACAAGTTGAAAATCACTGTCCTAGGCACTCAAATATTTGTTGAAAAAGTGCATAAATTATTCTGAGAAAAGTCACTGGAAAAAAAAGATGCTGGCCCATGGGAAGGGGAAGTGGTGATACTCACTGGCCATGATTATGGGCACAGCCCATTGCCCGGCTAGCCCAGATTGATGTGGGTGGGAGTGGCAGATTTCCTTAAGAGGAAGCATTGCTCTTCAGGACTAACTCTATGTGACCAGTCTGAATTATGATTCTACATGATTAGCCTGAATCAGTTATCCTTTTTGCTTCAGTTGCCAAAGGTATGTTTTGCAATACTCTCGGCTCTATAAAAGAAATCACATATAGTTGTTAATATAGTAACAACCTCTTCCCCCCTCTTAACTTTTTGATACTTTCTTAGGGTGACTTCTTGTGCTCAATAGTACTTCCGACTGAATCCTTCGGCTATGCCCCAGTTCAGAATTCATCTGTGTAATCTACTGGGCATGACAGCTTGAAAGAGTGGCAAGGGGCTCATGGGTTGGGTTAGCATTTAAAATTCTACTGAGCAACTTTCCATGGCTTTAAATTGATATATGTGGTTTGTAGGTTCAGGGTACATAGCAAGAAAGGCAAATACCTGCCATCATACCCTCAACTCCTCCTTCCATTTCCCATGATAGATGCTATTAGTTGGTTGCAGAATTCTTCCCCATTGAGCTTACACACTGCCCCAAGGTATTTCTCAACAAAGGCTTGCAGGGAACCACAGCAATTCAACTGGACTTTGCATTCAAGAGGAAACCTGCTTTCTTACCATGTTTGTGATACAGTCTCCCCTATTCTCAGCCTGTTGGAATAAACATGGGCTTTGAACATTACAAATTAAGGTGTCTCTCAACAGGAGTGTTTGTATTTATTGGCTGAACTCCCATCTCCAGCAAGTCTTTAAAATACTAATCCTACAGCTTGCTGTAGCAAAATTTATAGCAGAAATAATTATGTGAGGAGGTAGTATGATACATAATTAATATTCAAAAGTAGACCAGTAAATTTACATGCCATGATGTTTCACCTCCCTAGAGATCTAACATTGAAAATGATGTGATATATCTTCTAAAATAAAATGTATTAAAGATCTTATTTTTTGAGGTCTTACTAAATAACAGTATAGTGTTACACATCCTGATAAGCCTGGAAATCAGTGAAGGGGTGGGAATGGAAAAACGTAAGTGCAAAGTGAAAGAGAAGCTTGGATGGATCCTGTAGGCCATAATCCGTGGAGGCCACATTATTCTACTTCTTGGTGCTTGTGCCCCAGCCACTAAAGTTTATAGTAGCCTATTTCCTGATAACTGGTGTTTTCATGGGAACAAGAGCAAAAGACCGTGACCTGGAGTGAAATAAAAATGAAGTTTTTAGCCATCCCAGGAGTCCTTTCAGTGTTGCTGAGTTGTGCCTTGGGTTTAGTTGCTGTGTGTTTGATGAGTAGTTCATGAAGAAGAGAAACAAATTTTAATCTGATTGAACCACAAAGTCAAAAAACGGATTTTTTTAAATGAAAAAATATTCCTTATTTTTCCTCATTTTTCTCTTTATCTATAGACTTGTGTAAATTTCCTGTGTTTTATTTATTTCTATAAACCATCTTAAATCTATTTTTGGACAAATTAGGGTAAAATTAAAATAATTATCAGTAGTAACAAGAACAATGACAACAACAATAAGGTACTACTTATTGAATACTCACTTTATTTTAGTCTGTTCTAAGTGCTTAACAAAACTCTTCTATTTTACCCACAATTCTGTGAGGAATGCATTTTATTCCCATTTTATATAGGACAGAAATGGAATCTCAGGGAAGTTAAGTACTTGGTAAACAACTGATTGGAGATTTGAACCCAGATCTTTCTGACTTAAAAGCCTGAATCTTTAACTGTTGTACTGGACTTCTCTATAGGCAAAGGGCCAGGAAGTTGGTCATTTTGTTTTCCTTCAGGTGCTGACTGGATCAGTGTAAGTGGGTTACTTATTTCTCTGAATCTTTCACTAGGAGATGAATCCCATCAGTTTCACTAAAATTACCATGTTTGATATATGCTCTGGTGTAAGGCATTCTATATTATGATTTCTGGGTATTATTATGTTAAAATAAACTTAGGACAGTAGTTGATCTGACTCTACTATTTACTAAAAATTTTTTTTTGCTTAATATTAAAAAAAAAACAATAGGAGAAGCACTCTACCCTGATATGACCAATGCCAGGAAGAGTAACAAAATAACTGGTGTATTCACATTTTCACACTGTCCATTAGCCACTTTGTTTTATATGGCCAGCAGATGTTGGGACTTACAGCACCTGCTAAGACAAGTTGATTCTTTATGGCCGAAGCCTGGTCCCACGTCTGTGAGATTTTATGTACCCCCTGCTGCCTTGCTGGGGCCCAGCAGAATCTGCTTTTAGTTCATTAGTGCAACCGAAGTCTGTGGTGGGTCTTGGATGCTCCTTTCAAGAGGATCTGCTGGGCCTGCTTTGATAGTGCAGCCAAGCAACTGCTGGTTGCAATGTAAAAAATGCAAGACGCTTCTTTTCTGTGTAGAAAAATCATCCAAAAGCCCAATAGCAAGAGAAAAAACACATGTTTTCTTGCCTTAAAACCTAAAAACAAGTTTGGGAAACAAGGCTTAGACAACAAATGTTCCCTACTTCTGTCTGCCCTTGCCTAAATGAATGCACCTGCATTTGGAAAAACTGTCTCTTCACTTTTTCCCTCTTTGCAGACACTTTGGAATAAGGCTTACAATGCCTTGTGAGAGATATGCTAGCCTATTCAATTTTCCTCTATTAGAAGTTGTGTAAGAGAAGCAATTAAGTCCTTATCTATCTGTGGAAATGAAAGAAAATTTGAGACAATATCGGAGTTGCCAAGTGACGTATCTCCTCTTTGAATATTCTGGATGGTTGTTCAAATTTTCCACTTTACTTTTCATGTTTATATGACCATTCCCAACTAAAACTGATAGGTTCATCTGAATGATCATATCTATTCTCTATTTCCCTTTTCTGCTAAAAAGGCTGTACATGAAATTAAGGAATTTTGATTATATGTAGGTGCAGGATTACAGTGAGTAAAAAATCCATTCCAAGAATCTTTTAAACATTGTTTTTAAGAGAAAATATTCATGTAAAAATGTTATGAAATTATAAGGTGTGCACTTAATTACTAGGAAGCATTTCCCAATCACATTTCTCATATATTATGAAGTGTTTTGTGAGATACTTATTTAATTCCTACCTTTCTATCATATGTATTCAATGGCATTTGTGGCTGGGTGAGAGAGAGTTGGATAAAAACTTGTGAAAGGGAATGAAGTTGCTGACTCAACCCCTTCTTTGTCCCCAACCCTTACTTTTACTGTCTGAGGCAAATAAGGGAGAAACATATTTGAACCTGGGGGAAATTCTGTCCAAGTTGTAGCCTTCCAGAATGAGTGCTCCAGTTCTGTGGACCAACAGTGTCAGGAGTATCTGAAATAGAGAGATCCGATTTTGTCCTTACCTTGTGCTTTCTAGCATATCCAAGTGAGCTATTATTGTAAACGTACCAACCTTCTGCACAGTATCCTTCCTCCGTGCAAAGAGATACTTCCACTTGAACAAAAGCTCCTGATTAAATGTGTTTCACTTTAGGTTTGTTTGTGTTTTTAAATAGTAGTTGTTTCTTTCTTTTCTTTTCCTGCTTCAGTCTTTTAATTTAAGGACTAGGCACATTTATCAGCATGTCTTTCCTATACACTAGTTCAAAGTATAATATGACAGGGAAGAGTCACATCATAAAATAACGTGGAAGTTTTTAGAAGAAGGAGGGAAAAACAAGAGTGAAATATACGTATGTTGTTCAAAGGCACGAAGGTTTTTTCTTTTTTTTTTTTGAGATGGGCTTGTGGCCCCAATGCTTGTATAACTTCCAAGGGTGGTTCTAGTTACAGTAGAACTTTCCAGGAATGGGCAGATGTGGGCAAAATAATGTGTGACCTCAAATGGTGTTGGGGCACTTTCCACTTTGTACTTGTGTTTGCAGGAGAGACAACTCATGAGGATTTTTTAGTTTCTCCTTAAGACTGCAAGAAGATAATTTTGCAAGATGATCACTGAAACTTCCATTTGCAATGGGATACATAAATCATTAGCATATAGATTTTTATATTTGCTGGAGTGTAGGGAAGATTTAAGCAGTTGTTAACTCTGTGTTACCACAGTTTCTCCAACAAATAAAGCAGAACTAATTCTTTGTTGGAAGATTTTAGGCCATAATTAATGATATTAGGACATTGTTCTTGGAATGACAACTTCTGGTTCCTAGGTCCTGCTTTGCCACTAACATAAGTATGTCTAGTTGCTTAACTTTTTCATTATAAAGTTATCACTCACACTTTATTTATCACAGAAGCCTTAGCATATCGTAGTAAACAAATAAAAATAAGCAAACAAAAACAAGCTGGAAACAAAATTTAAATTCCTTGCACAATGAATTAAAAAACATAAATGAGTTTGGGCAATTTAAAATATATACAAATTGAATGGCCAATAAACTGAAAGAAAATAAAAGCAAACTCCAGTAATTAAATAAAAGCAAATCGGTAAGCTACCACTCATTTTGCTTATCAATTAGGAAAGAGTTTCAAACATAATGATCACTATTGTTGATGAGAGTGTGATAGGAGATAATATTTATACAACTTTCAGGGGTTGTGGACTTGGCAGTTTAAAGCCTTTTACCACTTAAAGCAGCGATTTCATTTTTAATGATGTATTCCAAAGAAATAGGAATGTGTATAGAAATATCTGACTCTTTAGAACAATAGTTCTCATAATAAAATATTAAAAATAACTAGTGCCACAATAGAGGACTGGTTAAATTATTGATCATATATTTATATTTTAAATAGTTTGTAGTTTTAAAGAATGATACAGTAAAATAATATTCAACGCCATGGAAAAGTTAAAACTATATTATTATGTGAAAACAAAAGCAGGTTACCAGACAATATCCACACCATGATTTTAATTTTGTAAAAAAAGTGCATAGCAAAATTATTGGAATATAACAGCAGCTTAACTTTGGGGTGCATGAATTATTCATAATTTTGCTCTGTGCTTTTATACATTTTAAAAATATTCTACAACAAACACATTATTTATCATGTAATTTGAATAAAAATAAATAAATGCTATGAAAAAACAGGTCTACAAGTTTGGTTACCTGGGGGCAAATCAAACTTTCTGGACTTGAGGTTGTAAAATGAGCCAATTGAGTAGATGAGCCTAAGGTTAACTCTGTGAGTCTGTGTTATCTGGCTTTTCAGCAGCAATATCTTCTGTTAAACTTTTTGTCACTTTGGATAACAGGTAAAAGGCATTATTTACTTTTAATCATTTGGCATATTTCCAAAACACTGAGTCAATTTAATGTAATTACTTTTTCATAATTATAATTTTAGAAGTGCTTCAATTTCAGTTTCAAGTAATCTTTAGTCAACTCCTTATATTCTCTGCCTGTGAGCTTGAGGGCTTACAGGATGGTAAAACGTTTAGGTACATTAGATTCCTGCTATTCGAAGAAATCCTGTAGGAAATCCTGTAGGAAATCCTGAGGATACTTATTGAATGCAAATTCTTTGGTAATAGCCACTGATGACTATTTTGTTAGTTAATTTGCTCATACCTAAGTTGCTTCAAGGGGGGCCGACAAGTATTCTGGAGTTGCCAGTGTCCCCCTGAATGGCTCTTGGCCACAAGCCACATGACTTCTTGGGGACATTCAGTGATAACAGCAAGATGGTGCCTGGAATGTGCAGTAAAACTAGCAATTGCACTATGTTATACAAAGATGATACTGTGAGGTGGTTCTGTTTTCAGCTGCTCTGAGTAGCTTTGAGAATCGATTACTGGTGGGGCATTTTTTGCTTGTTTTTGTTTTTTTTTCCTGAGGCTCAAGAATATTTTCATTTTCCTTTCTGTATTGCCTGTGTCCCTTGAACCATTGTTTGGTCTTACTTCAGTGATAAATTTTATTCTAGTGAGTAATGTAATATATAAAATCTATATCTCTATTCCAATTGTCAACCATAAAATAACTTGTTTTAAATAGTATTAAGAGAGGATTAGGATAAATAGAATTGTTTTTTCTTAGATTTTTCATTCTTCCTCCCATGCTGTCTGGATTAACTTTATTTTGTAGTCTGCTAGAATTAAATATATATTCTATGTGTATAATTTTTATTACTTTTCAGTTAGTTATTTTAGTTTTTATCCTTCATGTTCCTGGACTACTGGTTTTTTAGTCCAAAGCCTTGGGTAACTTCTCTGGCACATAAAACAAGAGCGTGTTCTGACATTTCCATTGAAACATAGAAGAACAACTTCTGAGATGCCTCCTTTGAGCACAGGTCCCATCTGGGGCCAAGGCTGTAAGACATAACTATAGCATTTTGATTGAAGCAGAGCTTCTGCTCTACATGGTTCCAGAAGCTGAAACCAGCCATCAGCCTCATACTCTCAGTTACCCCTGACTGACTCAATAGGACTGGGGTAGAGAGGAACAAATAGTAGGAAAATAAAAATGGTGCTGTGCTGACTGAAGAATTCTCATAAATGGAATTATTAATTTTGAAGATAGAATAATGTCATGAAATAGGAAGTGTCTGAGATTTTGTTCTACATAAAAGCTAATGTGTTAGCCTGCCATGGATGTTGGGAGAAATCATGAGACTGCTGGATCAGAAACAAAAGGCTTTACTGCTTCAGCCTGGGTTTCACGTTCTTGTTTGTTCCTCTTGAGCCCCAAGCCCCATGGGGACATTTGACGAGGTCAAGATGAATGTTGTTCATTCAATGGATTTGTGTCACAGCCTGAGGAGCCCAAATCTTTTGACTAGCCAAAAAGCCCATTTAGTTTCTTCCATAAAATAAAAAACACATTTTTTATTCTCACCAATAACATTATTGATTTGGATATTTTGAGTATGTTGGTTGTCTCCCGCTATTGGTTTCTAGTGGGTAGAGGCCAGGGTTGCTGCTAAACATCTTCCAGTGCATAAGACAGCTCCACAGCAAATTTGGCTAAATTTTTTGGCCAAATACTTTGGCCAAAATGTCAGTAGTACCAAGAAAATTTGCAAACCACTTTTGACATGTTTGATCAGTCATAGCACTTTCTCCATACACTTCACAAACCCTTTTGCATTTCAGTTGCATTTTTACCTTTGTTGAAACAATAAACCATAATATGCTGAAAGTGTTGCATATTTTCTTCCACCTTCAATATTAATATGGCTGCATAATGTTCACCAATTTTGATACTTTTTTTTAAATGCACATTGATATGACAGCTGTCACAATACAATCTAACAAAACTGTTTCAAATTAAGTTAAAGCCAACTAAGCACTACTAGAGCCATCGTATGGAAAAAAACAAAACAAACTTTTTGGCCAACCCAATAATAAGCTGCAAGCAAACTATCCAACTTTTGCCCTATAATATCTTTATTTTAATGGACAGTGGATATATCGGCTCTCATAAGGTCTTTCAGTGTTTTTAATGCTATAGAAGTCCCATCATCGGTGCTGCCAGTGTTTTATTTAGAAGTAGAGGCATTACATGTAGATAGAGCATTTTTCAATTGCCTTTGGAAAAAAACTGTGAAGTTACCATGAACTTGAATGCAGATTCCTTAAACTGAAATGTAAAATATTTTAGTCCTATAAATTGGGGGAATCTTTAACAGAGAGCAAGTTTCCAAATTAATAGAAATACTTTTTATTGTAATATAAGTTTCATTTGGTTGATGCTTCAAAACTTTTACAGTTCTCGAGAGATGGGTATATGTATTTTTTTAAGCTTTTGGTGTCAGGAAACGGTGAAACCAGACCAAACCAGGAGGGACTTATATATTGACTTCTTCTGGAGAAAAATTTAAAATAGTTGGCTTGATTTTGGCAGAGTGCTAAATAACACATGTAATCCTGTCTTTGGGGAATGTTTGGTTAACTCTTGTGGCGGCCTTGCTTGGGCCATTAATGCCAGTGCAAATCTTCTGAGCGAAGATGGGAGTTTTCTCTGGAAAGCATGGGTGTTCCCTCTCAGTTGTCCTTGGAAAAAAACTAGAGTGTCTTGTAATGGGGGAGAGAAACATTATTGTTCTTCTGAAACCAAATAAGAGGTAGGGCCAGGGCCCCAGGGACAGAGATGCCTAAAAATTTCTGTTGATTGCCCTTGCATGTGGAGAATCCAATAAGAACCCATCTAGTAGAAAATCATTCGAAACTGAACTCATATGAACCATAAGCTTTCTTTAAAGTTCTGTGTAACATTACAGTCTGAGTTTAGCCAGATGTCAGAGAATTGAAGGAGGGGACTGTGTTCACCATAAGGGCAGAGATATAAAGGAGCATGTCTTCTCCACCAACCTTCATCCTATCCTTAAAGCCTGACTTGTGATGGCAATGCTTCTTTAAAGGGATATGGGGACCAGGTGTCTTTGAATGATGGTCTATGCTAGAATAGAAAACAATGGTTAGTAGCCTGGTAAGAGTGTAGTCATAGGCTCCAGTCACAAAGACAGACAAGACATGTTTTTGAGGAAGAAGGAGGTGTCCTTGGCAGTTCCCAAATAGTACTGAGTAAGGAAATCTCAATATTCTGCATGGCAGGTTGGGGGATTAAATAATTGTTATTTTAACATTAAAGAAAGTTGGAAACACCTGGATTATATAAATTGTGATATGGCCACATGATGAAGTACCATAAAATGGTTTAAATCATATTATTGAAAATTGTTAATAACATAAAAATAATTTTGATACGATATAAAGAAAGACCATAAACTGTATATACATTTTATTCCAATGTTGTTTACTAAAGTATTGTAAGAAAGAGGCACACCAAAATGTTAACACTGATTATTTAGGAATGCAGCATTAGAAATGATTTTTCCCTCTTCTTTTTAAATTTTCTACGGTTTCTAACCATGAACGCATGAATTTAAGAATCAGGGCAAAAAACTATGCATGTGGAAAGCAAAATTTAGTTCTGCTTGAACTAAAAAGGCATAAGGGAAAACATAGTGAATAATAAGATTTTGTCTTCATACTCAAGCTACTGTTACTAGCAGCTATTAAATACAGTCCTGATGAGGTAGGCATGCTTTCACCTGCCAGACATGGAGGACTTGCACCTCTGGCTCCATGAGGTTACTGTTTGTGTCACAGCGGAACTCTGCTGTGCACACTTTACTCTCACCTCCTTCTTCCCCTAAGGGAAAGCCTGTTTCTTTTGTAGGCAAAGTAGCCACCCAGAAGCTGTAATGGCAGGCCTTACTACCAGTGAAACCCCACATGACAAATTCGTCCTTTGTGCTGATACAATTGGCTTGTCACCTCATTTTTACAGCTAATTAGGTCTTTAGTAAGTGACGGCTAGTGTCAGAGGTCATCTGATACCTGATTCTGATAAATTGACCGCAAATATTACTGTCCATCTGTATTCGCTGTTCAAACCACTGCTTAGTGACCAGATTTTAAACTCTTTTTGTAAAAACTCCTGCTTTTGTTGGAAAGATAGTTTCCAGATAATGCTCATGGAACTTACCATCCCTGTAGTTATGTGGGGTTGCTACTCAATTAGCCTTTTCAATGGGTCAAGTTACCCCTGTGAGCAGGAGGGGAGCAGTGGGATGGGGGGTGAGGAGCATACACACAGTTTCCAACTTTTCCCAGAATTTGTTTTTTGTTTGTTTCCTCAGCTAAATCAGTCACTGAAGGAACCCTTGTTTTGATTTTGTTCATCACTGTTATAATGTTTAGGAACATTGTGTTATTTGTAAGAGCAGCCTCAGCTAAGAGCAGCTCCTGATTATTGAGGACTGTGCTAAAAGGTTTATGTGCATTAAATCCTTGCATTCTCACATTAACCTATTTATAGATATTTTTAATTCCTAAATAATGGATGAGGAAACTGAGGCTTGGAAAGGCTAAGTTTTTGCCCAGCGTCACACAGAGAAATAGAAGGTACTTTGCTCAGGTCTGCCGGACTCCTATGTCAGGTCTCTCAGCCCCTAAGCAGTACAGCCTTGTAAATCTAGTTATTAATGTCATAGCCAGTTAAAGTACTAATTCTGAGAATATCCCTGGGATGAACTGTATGTGTAAATGGTCATTTGTTACAGACCATTTGGAGATCAGTAATATCTGGGGAATATGAAATAGTAAGAACAGAAACGGATTAGAGATGGACTTAAGGTGTTGGTTTCAAAGGGAGACATAGGTTGTCCAGAGTAAGGCAGGCGATTAGAGTTGAACTGGGACAAATCTGGTGAGCGGTGTTTCTTTTCTTGGTTCCACTTGGAAGCCCAGGGTAGCAGTCTATGTGCTGTTAGAGTGTGGCTAGGGCACAGGGCAAAAGGCAGTGCAGGCATCAGATGGAGAGGAAAAGCCTGAGCTTTTTACACCAACAAGAGTGAGTAGAGCACAGACCCTGGTCACGTTCCTGAAATGCTAGAGAACACATTTCTGCAGGGCTAGGACTCACTTGTTTCTAAACCCAAAATATCTTTTCAGAGAATTTAATAGATTTCTTCACTCCCCTCACCTACTATATCCCTACCTCCTTCCTGAGGGACAATGTGTAATATGGAGGCTCCTTGGAAGGCATATTAAAAGGATTAGGCCATCGATCACTGATGAGATATCCTGGATTTAGCCACAAGGAGACAGGATCTAGGACTCTAGGTTAGCCCAGTTCGTGCAGAGATGGTGACGGAAACCAAATACAGAGACTGAAATTCCCTTTCTACTAGGTTGACCAGATACAATAACTGCATTTGACAATAAGAAAGATATAAAATGAGCAATATTTCACTTTTTCTTTAGAGTAGACCAGAACTAGATGTATCTGACTGCTATGTAAATTCAGATTGTAGACTTAAAAACGTGAGAGGTTAGGTATGCAAATGTGGGACTACAGCATAATCAATCAGCCAACCCATAAATGTATTGAATCGCCTTGAGTAATAGTCGGCACTGTGTATAACGCCAAGTGATGGCCCAGTCTCTGACTTTAACAAAGGAGGCCAAGAAGGCATAGAGTGAACAAACAGGGGAACTGAATTCTTCATAAAGTGCCAGATGAGGAAGCGAGACTATATAGGGACAGGAATTTTAGAAGGCAGCCTGGATTATAGGAAAGAGAATTTGTTTGGAAGTCAAGAGGCTTTTACTCTCTTTCCAATTTCACCGCTAATTAGCTGTGTGACCTTGAACAGGCAAATTTATCTCTCTGGTGTTTCTTGGTTTCCCATTTGTAAAATGAGGGAGTCAGAGATGGCAATCTCTGAGGTCTTTCCAGAACTAATATTCTATTGTAAGGGAGGAATCTCCGTGGGCCTATATTATTGTAGGAGATGTCTCAGAAACAAGGGGTAAGAAATGGCCAGACATGGACAGTGTGTGTGTGTGTGTGTGTGTGTGTGTGTGTGTGTGTGCGCACACCCACACGCATAGTTGGAAATGTAGTGGTTGTGAGGAAGGGGAGTGGAGGCAGGAGAGGAATTGAGTTAGCACTGTGCAGGGTAGAAATGGAGAGGTGAAACATACTCAGATATGACAGCAAGAGCCAGTCACTGTAAAACTCAATTCCTTCATGTGAATCAACTGCACAGTTAATCAAGCCAAAAAACAAGCCATCATTTCTGATTCCTTTCTTTCCCTTGCTAATCACATCTAAGCCCATCAAGAATATATACTCAGATCAATTGACTTCTCTCCCTCTATATCACCACCAACTTCATACAGCTGCCAACACTTTCCTCTTTGGGAAGAAAGCAACAGCACTCTAACGGGCTCCCTGAATCTATCTACTTTAGAGTTGGTCCCCTGCAATGGAGCAAGATCAACGTTTACAAATTATCAATGGATCCTGTCACTCTCCTGCCCCAATCCTGCTAATGACTTTTTGTTGCACTTAGAATAAAGCCATTCTCCCCTTCAACATTGTCACACCTACAGGGGACTACATGACCAAGCTCCAGTCTTCATTGTCCACATGTCTCCCACCTATTCCCTTTCTCCTGGCCTCATTGACCTCCTTGCTTATCTTCAGGCATCTGTAGCACAACTTTACATCAGATTCTTTGCACTTGCCCTTCCTTCTGCCTGGTATATTCTTCCCCTATAACTTCATAGCTAGTCTTTTCCTATTATATTCGGATCAACCCTCAAAAGTGATTTCCCTAAGGGGCCTTCTTCTACCTCCTGTCAAAGGTGGGTTCACCTAATCTTGTTTTATCATGCTTTTATCACAGAAACCTGTTTTATTGACTCCATAAGTATAATAAAAAATTACCTATGTTCTACCCTCACTGGTGTGGCTCTGTGAATTGAGTGCCAGCCTGAGAACCAAAGGGTCACCAGTTCAATTCCCAGTCAGGGCACATGCTGGGTTGTGAGCCAGGTCCCCGGTAGGGGGTGAGTGAGAGGCAACCACACACTGATGTTTCTCTCCTTCTCTTTTTCCCTCCCTTCCCCTCTCTCTAAAAATAAATAAAATAAAAATCTAAAAAAAAAATTACCTGTGTTCTTATTGGCTTGTTGTCTATTTCCCCCACTGTAATGTATGCCCAAAGAAATAGGGATCTATTCTGCATTGTTCAACTTTGTGTTTCCTGTCTTGTAACAGCTTAAGTGACACATAGAAATAAAATACAGTGATATGGCACCGTGGTTTTAAGTACCATGGATCAACTATCAGGCAAACATGGATTCAGATCCCAGGTTTACCACTTTTTAAGCAGCCACATGACCTGTGGCAAGTTACGTAACCTCTGTAAAGCTCAGGTGTAAGATGGGGAGGGAATGGTGTCAACATCATTGGGTTGTGGGATATATTACATGCAATAATATCTTTAACCCTGAGCTCAGTGATTCATAGAATTAGCTTCTTCTTTCTTTTTACATTTTTCCTATGGTCTTCCTTTTTTAGGTCTAGATTTTATTTGAACAGAGAAGGAAAATGGTGTACAGTACAGAAAGGGATTTCCCTCCCTCCCTTCCTCTCTCCCCCTCTATTGCTTCCACCCTTCCTTCCACTCCCCATTCCTTCTTCTCTCTCTTTCTCCCTCTTGTTCTCCCTCTCTTCCTCCCAATTTTCATATCCTTCATTTATTTATATAGAATCATATGTATTTATAGCCAATTGTTAATATTATTCACTAGATAAATGCAAACATGATACAACCCTTTTGGTTATTGCTGTTATTAAAATTTATTTCTTTGTGAAAAAGCATATAGTTAAATAATATATTAACTGTTAAATCTGACATTCAAATGGATAAAATATTTATATATTAATAATTATTTGTATAGTACTTTGAATTTTAAATTATATCCAGTAACATTATTTAATCTGATTTTATTTTATGTAATTGTCACATACCACATAGGAAAACAAAAAACTCAGGGCAGTGGTGGAATTGTGCCCCCCAAAAACATGTGTCCAAGACCTACTTCTGTTGTCTGTGAATTGACCTTATCTGGAAACAGGGTCTTTGCAGCTGTAATTAAGTTAAGGATCTGGAGAAGAAATCATCCTGGATATAGAATGGGCCTTAAGTCCAATCGATAATGTTCTTATAAGAAAAAGGAGAGGGAAATTTGAGATACAGAGATACATAGGGGAGCAGGCCATGTGAAGACAGAGGCAGAAATTAAAGTGATGTATTTATAAGCCAAGGAGTGCCAAGGATTGCCCACAGCCACAGGAAGCTAGGAGAATGACACAGAATGGATTTTCCTTGGATCTCCCAGAAGGAAACAACCCACCTGACACCTTGATTTTATACTTCTGGCCAGCCTTAAGAACTATAGAGAAGAAATTTCTGTTGCTCTAAGCCACCTAGTTTATGGAAATTTGTTAGAGCAGCACTAGGAAATGAATATATTCAGTGAATTCATGAAGGTTTATTACTGAGACCAGAGACCATCCACAAAGCCAGGTTGGAGGCTGATTTTACCACGATTTAAACAAATGCTAACAAATAAAATCTTCCTTGACAATATACTTTGAATGTGTGTACTTCTACCTCTACAGCTGCCACCCTGGTCTATGCAATGACCTCTTTTACATGGACCCCCAAATAATCTGCTAAATGGCACTTCTGCTTCCATACATGTCTCCCTCCAGTCCACTCTTCACACAGCAGCAAGAATGGATTGATTGTCTTGAACTCTCAATGGATCATTTTATTCTAAGTGCAGTGAGAAGTCATGGCCTCACACCTTCAGTGGCTTCCCATTGAAATTAGAGTAAAATACCCTCTTCTTACTGTGACCTCCAAGGCACTTCATGACCTAGCGCAACCCTTCTCTCCAAAACCCATTTGCAGCATCCCACCTTTGCTTACTCTGCTTCAGCCTTTCCCACAGATTATATACCACAAGAGGGAAGAGACCATATTTGTCACGTTCATCTTTATATTTTCACTGCCTAGTGGAGTGCCTGGCACTTAGGTGATACAGAAAAGTTATTTGCTGATTTAGTAGATGAATAACTAGATGGCTTGAGGAGGTCCCTCCACTCCTTTGTGGGTGGGTTTTTGATATGGCTCCAGAGTCTTTTTGATATGAGTACATTTGTCTTAGCTGGTATTTTTGCTAGGACACTTGTGCTATCCACAGATCGCCTTTGTAATAATTCTTTTACTTGACTAGCCAACCTAAGAATCGAGCCAATTAAAATAGTAAAAAAGATATTGCTCATTAAAATGGGAATTGGTAAATCTTCCTATTTCTCTGAAAGTGGTCTCTTTTTATTATCATATTTCAGCTGCCTTGTCCATGGCCTATGAATTGGTTCTTTTCTGTTTGCTAGACCCCCCCACCCACCTACCCACACTCTTCTTTTTTTGCTTTGCTCATGGCCCCTGGCCACCTAGTCAGCTAGATTCTGTTCTGTTTGGCCAGTAGGAGATGCTGTCAGGAGACTAGAAGGCTGCAAGAGAGAGAGGAGTGTCAGAGTATTTCTTCCTGGCTCCACCTGTGCTCTGTTCATATTCTCTGAGAGTGGCCACATCCCTCTAGGACCATAGCTCCTGTGCTGGGGCTGCTCTCCTCCATGGTCCCAACTCCCACTGGGCTCTTGGGAATCTCTTTCTTCTCCTTTCACTTTCAGGAATGAACTTCAGGTGGTTATGGTAACAGCTTCCTGATTCTGCTGGTTTCTTGGTTCCTCATCATCGATTGGTGGTTTCTGTAACTCTCTCCAAACTTCACAGTTTCTCTATTAAAACCCCTTGAACCATCTGCAATAGATTCTGTTTTCTGCTGAAACGTGGGATTTAACACTGTATTTAACTATTAGGACAGAGAGGTAAGGGTCTACCTTTAGGCAATATCTACTTGTTCGCTCATGACCAGTTTGCCACACTAATTTTGTTCTGGTTGATTGAAGTTCATTTTCACCTTCAGGCTAAGATTAGAGGTGCTCTTTGCTTGTCACACAGGCCAATAACAAGTTGAATTAATTGAATAAACTTAGGTTCCATGTCATAGAAGAAGCCCAGAACCAGTTTCATAAGTTACCTTTAGGTACTGTGGCAGAGGCTGTTAACAATCACACAATGCCCATGTGTTGCAGCTACACTGGGGCCTTGTGAATGAATTACGGCCCATGGGAGGCAGGTGTCTTCAACGTGTGTCAGTGTCAAGGAGGGCCTTTTAAGACTTCTCACTATTTTCCCACTTACTCTTCCTTGGCCAGAGTGACCCTAGCTGGCCAATGCTCGGATGGTCCATCTGCAGGATGGAGGAGGGCTGCTCAACATGATGCAGGCTTTGCGTGACTGACACAGCACTCTTCCAATAAAGGTGTGTCACTCTTGACACAATAAAGATGTGAAGAGTGACACACCTTTATTGTGCCAGTCACAGAGATTTTGGGTTATATTTGTTACTTCAGCCCTGACTAGCTTATTTTAATTAATACATGTGCCATGTAGATTTATTCATTCTCACTATCAAAAGCTTTTTGGGGCCTAAAACAGCAATAAAAAACACCCAATCTATTAATCCCTCTCCCTAACACCAACACTGTAGCAGACATTGTATCCAACCAGAGCACTCTTTCAAGGTGAGTCCAGAGTGTCTTCTGAATCATGATCCACATAGAGCTCCCAGCCGACACTGACAACCAGAAGGCACAACCCAGTTCCAGTGCCTGCTGTATGTGGTGAGCTTTTCTGTGTGCTTAGTCCAACCGCTTACTGGATTGTAATTTCACGATCTTCTGTTATTTTCATAGTGGGAAGCAAACAGTATTTTCCTGGTCTGTTTCAATTCAGGTTGTTGGTAAATTTTTGTGTATTACTTTAAAAATATTCACAAAATAGATCACTCATCCTAGAACCAAATAACAAACCATAAAGAAATGCCCTCTAGAAAAATTGGTGATACTCCACTTAAAATATATATGTGAGCAAATACATTTGTGGTTTAGGTCAGATTCCAGTCCCTGATATGAAGTAAATCTGAATATGGAAACAGTTTTTTTTTAATTCATAGAAAATCCCTTGGCCCCAATATAAAAACAACGGAAAATAAAAAGTACTAAATTTTAGTTTACGAAATCTCTTGTGAACTCAAGTAAGAAGAAAGTGAGTAAAAACTCAGAAAGAACCTCAGAATACAAATGCTCTTTAAGCCTAGTTTTGCCCTTGTACTTGATATAGGAATAGCAAGGGATTTTAGGTCTTTAATTATTTCTAGGAGTATTTTGGACAAATTTGTTTCTAGAATAGATTTTTCCGAAGATGCGTCCATTTCTGATGTAGCAGGAAGCCTAAAAGATTCTCCATTGTTTTTTTAGTATTCCTCAGTTACCTTTTTTTTGTATTAAAAATCTTTTAAAGTATTTAAAAAATTTATTCTTGTTTCTTTTCTTAGAT
The DNA here is from genome assembly GCA_004026545.1 of Mormoops blainvillei. NCBI lineage: Eukaryota > Metazoa > Chordata > Mammalia > Chiroptera > Mormoopidae > Mormoops > Mormoops blainvillei. Next base: position 81,843 of record PVJD01003958.1, on the reverse strand, counting down.
ATTATAACAAGGGAAGAGTTGGCTAACAGGGTGATTGTGAGCAACAGAATCTACAGAACAGAGACTGATATAATTTTGTGGAGTGCTTAAAGGGGCAGAGGGAGGATGTGACTCTGGGCTGTCCTCATCAACCAGTCTGTTTTGTTTCACTTATTTGATATTCACAAATAAAGAAATAGATGAACTGCTAAAAACAAATTTTAAGTTCACTGGTCTAATGTGTTTTCCAACTTGCTTCTATTATAGACAAATACTAAAATTATCTTAGTCAAGTTTCCCCTAGAGTTTCAGAATTCATCTATTTAATTCTCACAAAAATGATAGCACATCCTGGTCACTTAAAGTTCCAACATTTGAAGGAAATCCTTATAAGTACGGAACTTGTCTTGAAGGATCCCATATTGAACATGTGTTTAAGAATGAAGACTAGACTACCTTGAGTAATCTTCAGACACTAGAAAACAAAATAAAAAAAACTACATTTGATTCTCTTGTCATTAAAGAGTTCCTGTCCAGGCATTCCCTTTGCACCACTTTCTCCTGATCACAAATTAGATTTGGAATTGTGCCCCATCTGTAGATTTTGATCGCCCTTGTCATCTGATATCACTCATCAATCACTTTGCTTTCTGCTATAATTTTCTTCCGAGTTTCTTCCCACTTGGCATCTACACCAAGACACTCTTACCCTGTCAGTCATAGTGAAGTCTGTGCCACTGGTTGTCTTCTTATTCAGCTTTTTGAATCTTCGAACAGAAAAATCTAGGAAATTCATACATTATGTTTGAAGAAAATAGAACACAGTGCCTTATCAAATCCAGAAAGTTAGTAAAAGTTCAAGTATAGAATCTCATACTTCTAAGTCTCTAACAGTGAAAATGTGGGCTTCACACTGACCTTAAGTGAAAGGTCCCATTTCACAATAACTAATTATTCCAGTCTGGAATGAATCAGAATGAGACAGTAAAAGTAAAGATCTGATGGTTTACCCTCCCTAACTGGTTTTTCCACCCGTGATCCATGAGGGACATAGCTATTAAAAGCAATCTCCCTGTGTTCATGGATTATCATTCCTTATTCGGGAACTTCACAGCCGTTTGGCGTAGAGAGGGCTGGCCTTGCAGCGGTGATTTCAGTTAACATCTGAGATCAATTCAACTGTCATATCCTGGCATCACCACGTTGCTTCCTAACTCTGTGAACTTCCTTAAGTTTTTGAGTATCTCTATGCCTTAATTTCCTCCTTTATAGCACTGGGGATAATAATTGTTCTAATAGGGTTGTCAGGAGTACTAAATGAGATAACCTGTGTGATACACTGAGTGCAGTGCCTGGTACATAGTGGGCATCAGTAAAAGTTGGTTATTAGTGGTAGAAATTAGTAGAGTTGAAACCTTTCTTAAAATACATCAGTAGACCCATGATGTCAGATCTCCAGGCAGAATATCCAGATCTTGCTGGCCATAGGTGCTTGATATAACTGCAAAAGTGAAAACTGTCCAATAGCTTTCTGAGGCACTGGAAAAATGGAGGTAGCCATTGCCAGCTAGATGTTTCCTTTCATTTAAGAAAAAGAGCAGAAAAACTAGAAACCACTAATTCAAAATCATTAACATGTAGTACAATGATTTAGCTTTCAGAAAATGATGAGTTTGGCACCTATGAAAACCATTCTGTCTCTTCGTCTGGTGTTGCAAAGGGAGAAAATGCCCACTTGACTATTTACCCATTGTTCCCACCCTTCATGCATGAATTGTCTATGATCAGTACTTCAAACTTCTCAAATCCTTCCATGTTAAACAGTCTAGAAGAGAACTTTTTATTCATGCTGAATAAGATGGGGAAAAAAAATCAATGGTTGTCATGCTAAAATCTCTCGCGGAGCTTTCCAGCACTTTGTTTATTTTTAGTTATAGCATTACAAATGGTGCTTCATGTTTATTTTTTGGTCTCTCTTGCACTTGTATTCATTTCTTCTCTGTTGGATAGTTGGTTATCCCCCATATCCTGTTTGGAAGGTTAGCATGACCTTTTTCAATCTGCTGCTAGGGTGGGGTGGAGTAGTGGGAAGAGTGTGGATGAATGGAGACTGGCAAACCTGGGTCCAACATTTGGCTCTAGCCCTTATAGGTTGTGTGACTTTAAGCAACTAAGATAACTTCTTGAAGCATCAGTTTCTTTGTATATGAAGTGGAGGTATGTCCTATTCTTCACAAAATTGTTTTTGGGAATTAGATGTTATATATGTGATATATAATATAAATAATTGTTGCTCAGTAAGTGTTAATTTTCTTCTTGAACATTATTCTCCTAAACTCTCATTAGTTCTAGAGCCTGGAGAACCCCAGAGAATCCTTCTCATGTCCTTTCTGTGACCCCTGGAAGATGAACTAGAGGTTAAAAAAAAAGAGTGAAAGAAAGTGCAACAACTAATGAATCCCATTCATTCATACCCTCTGTCTAATTCTGGTTGCCAGTGACATTATATGAGATATGACCAGTTCTTGGAATTTCACTCTACCACAGTTCAAGCATTAACAATTCTACTGCATGTGGCATGTGTGTATGCATACCCATGTAGGAACACATGCAACTATGTCATGTGTGGAGGCTTAACTCAAAAGAAAGTTAGGACCCTGCCATCCAGTCACAGCAGTTCGCATTCAGAGAATGATGGAAGAACTTTTACAAAGCATCAGACAAATAAGGATAAATTACTTAATACAAATCAAACTGTACATAAGTGCTTTAAGGTATTTAGAGTAGGGAAGATTAGCATCGATTCAGTGACATTTATTGAACAGTTTTTATGTAGCTGGCACTGTGCTTGGAGCAGGAGATTAAAATAAAAATGAATATGACATGGTCCATGCTCTCATAAAACTCTCTGTCTGATGAGAGTGGCAGACATATAACCAAATAAACACAGGGCAGGCATACTCAGGAGCACGTACAATGTATGGAAATATATGATCTTTGAGTTATAGTTGAAAGCACAGTAAGGTATGGTTAGGGCAGGTATTGCAAACTCAAAGTCCTAGAGCAATCGGGAGCATAACATAAATGGAAAAAAAACAAAAATCATAATTCAGTAAAAGGTATTCACTGTTTTTGGCACTTTATTTGTATTAACTCATTTAACTTTCATTATTATCTCTATATTACTTTGAGGAAACTGAGACACAATGAGATTGAACAACTAGTCTAAGGTCACATCACCCCAAAACAGCATGGCCGGGACTCAGATCTAGGTAGCTTGCATCTGGCATCCATAGTATTCATTACACCTTTCTATTTTCTATAAAAAAGACAATTGAGCAAGTGATATGCAGCCTCTGTGTTCAAGAGAGCCCAACCAATTGTTTTCAGAAATGATATCTAGGTAATCTTTTTTTTCCCCTAGAGGAACCAGAAACCAAGCTCCCTCCACCCCTACTAATTATCCAGAGTTTTAAATGTTGGCAAAAATTAAGGCCTTTATGGACCAAACCAAACACCATCATAAGCTACAAATAACTCACGTACCACCAGGCCGAGAGCTCTAGATTAGGCAGGGAGGATAATTATATGCACAGAGGCACGAAAGAGATCACGAGCAACATGAGTGTCCTGAATAGAACACCAAGAACAGATGAGGATGGAAACGCCTTGGTCCACAGTAAGGAGTGAATATTTGCAAAAGGAAAGCCGGAAGAGTTTTGTCCCTGTGGCATGGTTCGAGGTGAGTTAATCAAGGAAAGGTGATGCACACCTCTCTAACCTTGTTTCTCCCTTAGCTTCACCTGGCACCAAATGTTTCAATCACCTGAGGTGTTTGTAGTTCCTAAGAGGAAAAGAGGGACCCGCATTTCTCTGACTTTGTTCACTTCTGCCTGGGATGTTCTCCATCTGCTGGAGAGCAAATACTCATCTAGGAAGGTTTAACTCTGATGGGCTAATTCTTTCTAAAAATTTTCTGATTTTCCAAGTCTCTCTCCCCTCCCTGCCTCCCAATCCAAATGTGCAGAATTGACCACTCCCTCCTTTGGGTCTTTACTGTGTGTTTCCATGGCACCTGTAATATTTTATTGAACTTTTCTGATGGATCTATGTCCTTTACTAGTGTAAGATACTAAGGTAAAATATTTTTAGGCCAAGGAATATCTTGTTACTGTCTGTATTTCTAGAGACTAAGACAATGTTGGATACATAGTAGACATTAAAATGTTTGATGAATGAATGAACGAATAGATGGAGAAGTACTTTCTGAGATTATGAAGTACTAAGGTGTCTTTTGAACACAGCAAAGCTTCTGAATGTATCATCTCTTAGATATTACAAAATATAATACAACATAGAGTGGATATGGATCTGAGGGGATGTTTTGGTTATTTTATATTATCTTTTTGGGTTCAAGTAGTTTATTTCTGTTTCTCTTTCAATATATCAATGAATCTCATAAAACATTCTTTTTCAAAGTTGCCTGTGTGAGACAGCTATTGCTGTATAACAAAGCACCCCAACATTCGATGCTTGAAACAATGAGAACCATTTACTATTGCTTGTGGATCAGCTGTGCTGTTCCATTGATTTGGGTTGGGATCAGCTGGGCTCAGTCATATATAGCTGTGGTCAGCTGGAATCTATCTCAGTCCCAGGTCCTCCTGACCTCATTAGCTTTGTGTTTTCACTGTATTCATAATTCTATTACTAAAAAGGTCATAGATTAGGGCCACCTATGTCAATGAGTATTATTTTCTCAGAAGGTGGTTTCTTTATTCAGCCTTTGATTTCTTCATTAAACAAATTGCAGTTTAAGCCTAACTCCATGCCAAGCATTGTGCATAATACTAGGAATAGAGAACTGGGTCTCTGACCTAGAGAAAGCAGAGTATAGTGGGGAAGACAAATGTGTGATAGAAAAATTATAGTCCCAGAGTGAACAATAGAAGCATAACAACAGAAGAGTTATCAAGTGTAGAGGAGGGAGTGATTACCTATGTGAGGGAGGAGGTCAGTGGCAGAGCCAGATGAGAAAAGGCTTCTTGGAGGATGGGATGAAGGAATTCTTATCTAGATATGCAATTACTTACTAGTTGGGTGTAGATACCTCTGGCCAGGATTATTAAGATTTTGTGCATGTAATGCACCCTGAAGGTACTGATCTTTCCTAGGTTTAATTTCAGTTTGTTATTTGAAATACAGAAATGATAACCTAGCATGCCTTCCTCTGCTAGCCATTTGTCAGTTCCTGGCAGTATAAAGCAGTTCTTAAAAATATAGGACCTGGACCCAGATTGCCCTGGGTTTATATCTTAGCTCCTCTGCTTATTAATTGTGCCTCAGTTCCCTCTTCTATAAAATGGGGATTGCAATGTGAAGATTCAATGCATTAATACCTCTCATGGTAGGATCTAGCACATAGTAAGTGCTCATTAATTGTTAGTTATTTTTAAGGATTTTTAAAAGATTTTTTCTCTTTCCTCCCTTATAAGGTTCAGATAAAAAACTATCAACCTGATATGGTTGTTGTGAAGATTTAATGAAATTAAATATATGGATATCACTTTAAATAGTGCTTAACACATTGAAAGTGCATTGTATGTGTACATTATGGTCATTCTGTTTGTACAAATTTAGCTATTAAAAGAATCAAAGCCATCTGTTCTTAGTTTTTAGGGGTTCAAAAACATTTTTCTACTTATGTAGTCTTGTCTTTTACTAGGCAGAGATATTTATTTATTTATTTATTTAACATGGTGAGCTGGTGAAAGGGTGAGGATATCCTGAGAAAAACTCCAAGGCAGTGTTTGACTGGTGGGGCTTCACATGATTCTGATGTTGCACTGTGCTAGGAAAACAGGTCCTCAGGCAGAACTCTTCAGACACACCTGCAAACACATCCTCTCCTCTGGTAATGGGCACATCCCGTGACATCCCCAACTGCATCTTCTTGTACCACCTGCTTTTTGATTATGCAGAGAAGTAGCTGATCCCCAGATTGCAGTGTTTACTGTCTCTAACAGGGGACAGCAATCAGGTAGAAAGATGCTAACAAAAGTAATCAATAGAGCAAAGAAAGATGAACCGCTGAAAAGAATATAATGAGATGGTAGAAGTCACCTCAAATATACTGTGGTTACATAATTATAGAATTTTCTGGCTAAATTTAAAGTTACTTAAATAACAGGCAGAGCATTTTCAAACAATATCTGGCACATCATGAAAACTGACTGGCTCTTAGATGAATGGATGAATGAATGATAAGGTTATAGAAATGCTTACTAACATTGATTACATGCTATCAAAGAAAACCATTTAAAAGCTATGCTTTGATTATTCTACTAAGAGTGAAGAGATTTTTCAGCACTGTGGAATATCTGTCAGAGTTGTTTCCCTAAATACTTAATGAATTTTATAATGTTGTGGTGGCCTGATGGAATTTGTAATTTGAAGACCATAGATATGGAACAAAGGGCAGGCTGAAATCATATTCCTGAATTAAGAGTCTGAACATTACGTATTCAAGATCTAATAGAATTGAAATGCCAATCTGTGGCAAAGCCTTGTAGAGTCATTTGTCACTGTATTTGATTATACTCTAAGACCTTATTTGATTCCAAGGCTTTGCAGTGAAAAGAGTACTGGATTTAGAGTTAAACAAAGCTGGATTTGTGGCCAGCGTGCATCAGGGTTGCCATTCACATAGACTACAATACGATGGTCTTGCATGGAGTCATGCATGAGGTGGCTCTGCTTGGATTCAAATCCTTGCTCTCCTACTTACTAACTGTATGACATGAAGCAAGTTAATTAAGCTTTCTCTGTTATAAGTATGAACACTAAATTAGAAATCAGAGTAGTATGTACTGCATCTAGGATAGTGCCTTGCTCATATTTGGTGATTTTTCCATACTGCCCCTTATTACTTAAGTATAGGAAGGTGTTGACTATGGATCTGGATTAGTGCAGTCACTTTTGCATCTGGTTATTTTGCTTCATTTAATAGGCTGCTTTACTTAGTGAGGGTTAAGCACATAGACTCTGGGCTCAGGTCTCCTTGGTTTGAATTCTGATTCTGCCTCTTAACTAGCTATGGGACTTTGGGTGAGTTAAATAGACTCTTCTTACTTCTTACTCTGGCTTGCTCATTTGTAAAATGTATATATATAATATATATATATATTTTTTTTTTTTGAATAGAGGTATAAGGGCTGAGCTAATCATACTCCTCCTCATCATCACTGGCCTTTGCAAGAACCATCTCTGGAATGCATGTATATGTACATATGAATGCCTATATCTATATAGATGTGAATGTGTAGATGTATGTATGAATCTATGTATCTTTGTATTTATTACATTTTACTCCTGACAACTCTCTCCCTTTCCCCTTTTCCTGTTGGGTAACCATTCTAACATATTTAATGTTTGAAAGTGTATTGTTGTTCTGTGTTTTATTTTTAATTTACATAGAGGTTATGTACAATATATATTTCATTTTGTTTTTCAATGTCCTATAGCTATCCCTGCCGTTAGGAGTGATCCATGTAACTCTATGTATATCATGCTTCTAAGTGTCCCAAGTATTCCATGGGGACCTCCACCGCATTTGACCTGTCTACTCACCAAGTGATGAACACCTGGATTGTTTCCAATTTCCTGTCACCACAGTAGATTATTCCATTGTTTTTAGTATCTAATATACTTACTGAGAGTGCTCATGGCAATCTGATTATTTTTTCTTTATATATACAGTAGAAGTCCTCTTTTTAAAATGTTCAGGGATGGTACTTGGTTAGTTAATTGAATAATTATTAAAGCTGGATTTGTAAAAGTCATACATAATTTAAAGATTTTAACTTCAAATATTTAAATGTACTTTTATTAGCCATTTTAAAAAGTGAAAAGCAGGCATTTCTTTTGTCGAATGATATATGTATATACTTTGATTTTTTAAAATTAATTCACCTTTGGTTTTTCTTTTTATAAAAATATTTATTTTTATAGCTTTATTGAGATATCATTGACACATAACTTGTGTACGTTTAAGGTGTATGACCTAGAGCTCAGTTGGTGAAACCATCATCCCGATACAACAAGGCTGTGGGCTTGATTGTCCATCAGAGCAAGTCGGTCCAGCCAATGGACCCACAAGTAAGTGGAACAACAAACTGACCTCTCTCTCTCTATTGTGCACATGTGTTCGCCCTTCCTCTCTCTCTCTAAAATCAATAAATGTAAAAAAAAATTTACATAACATATTGATTTGATACATTTATATATTGTGAAGGGATTACCAGCATAGGATCAACAGCTCTATCCCCTCACATAGTTACAGTTTGTGAACATAAGACAAAAATATGTTTTTTTGTTTGTGTGTGTATAGGTATAAAGAACACCTAAGAGCTACATTCCTAGTAACTTTTCAAGTGTATAATACAGATTTATTAACTATAATCACCATGCTTTACATTTGATAGCCACCTAGAATTTATTTATCTTGTAATAACGGAAGTTTGTACCTTGGACTGACACCTCTGCATTCCCTTTCCCTCTGCCCCTGGCAGCCACCATTCTACTCTCTTTGAGTTCAGCTTTTTTAGGTTCCTCGTATAAGTGAGATAATACAGTACTGTCTTTCTCTGTCTGACTTTTTTCACTACTTCTGGTTTTATTTTAGTAAGGCCTGCTTTTGGAATTCATTTTCATGTTTCTAGTGTAAATGATATGCCAAGGTACAGTGTACAAGTACCTTGGCATATCATTTCTGTTTTCCTATTTAATTTTCTTTATAGATAAGAACTTAAATATATTGTGAAAAAAATCTAAGTGCAGAATTCTTTCAGATGTTTAGATTTTCTCTTTTACTTTATTATTTCCAGAGCATTTGACTTAGTTTTCAGAATAATGATCTGTCTTTCTTTTCACTCTCACACCTTATTAGTTTAAATAAATCAGACAGAAAAAGTTAAGAACCATATGATTTCACTCATATGTGGGGTATAAAACTGAAAGCAACACATGAACAAACAAGAAAAACAAACAAAATCTCATGGACACAGACAGCAGTATGGTGGTTAACAGAGGGAAAGAGGGTTAGGGGGTAGTAAAGGTTAAAGAGGGTCAAATATATGGTGACAGAAGATGATTTGACTTTGGGGTAGTAGACACACAATGCAATACACAGATCATGTAGCACAGAAGTATACACTTGAAACCTATATATTCATATTAATCAGTGTCTCCCCAAGAAATTTAATAAAAAATAAATAAGTAAAAAGCATGCTCTTGGCAAAAATAAAGAATACATGTTAATTTAAATTTTAAAAATGTAACCTATAGCTACACAGAATGATGAAACCAATGATTATATTTTGTTTTAATTTGGAGAGACCCTAGTTGAGGTGTCAGATTTTCTTTACTTCAGTTACATAGGGGATTAGGCCTAGAAGTCAAACACTGATATTTTCAATAAGCATAAAACTGTACTTGGAACTTTAAAGAGACAATAGACTGGAAAGTATATTCTGTATCGTAAAGAGTTATACATATGCAGTGGTTGTAAGCTCTGTGTCTATATATTCCTCACTATAACCACAGTGGAGCCCCAAATAAATATTTTTTCAATAAATGAACAAACAAATTAAAACTGGGAGATAGTTTGTGTGATTCCTGTTTTAAAAATATTGAAATATTGAAAAAGACATAACATTGTGTAAATTTAAGACGTATATCATGTTGATTTGATACAGTTGTACATTTTGAAATGATTACCGCACTACCATATGGTTAAGGTGACTTCTGATGCTACTCTATGTCATCTTAAACACTTTGGTATCGAACACTGTGTGTAAAAATTTCTCTGTATTATTATATTTTAAGAAGAACCCAAATTCTTCTTACTTCACTTTTAGTAGAAACTTAATGAGTTTTACTTAACAAAAGAGGGTACTACTCATTCTCTCTGTTGTGATAATGTTTACATTTAGAACAGAGGTTGCTAAAATATCTTTTTGCACAGAATTCCTTTGCACAGAATTGAAAGTTGGTTGGACTACTTTGGTTTGGGAGAATATACAAGAAAAATGGAAGTAGAATGAGTTTTTATACCAACTTCTAGGAAACAAACAAAACATTAATGGATGGATAGTTGGGTGTATGTGCTCACATTCTTATTCATTCATTCATTTGACAAATATTTATTACCATCTACTATGTCACTATGATGAAAAATATCAGTAACATTACTGTCCTTGTGGAGCTTAAGTGGGAGCTAAAATTTTTTTAAAGAAACAAACAGAAATTATAATGTAATGAGGACTAGAAATGAAAGGATATGAACATAAGGAATAACAGGGAAGACTGGTCTGGGATAGTTTCTCTGAGGAAGTGCCATTTATATTGAGACATGAGGGAGAAGAAGGCACCAGCTGGGACCATGGAAGGCCACATTCACAGAAGGAGCATCAGTTTCATGTACTCTGAGACTTCTGTTAATAATTTCAAAGAAGTTCTGAGACATAAAATATTTATAGATAACCAATTTAAAAAATAAAATCAGCAGAGATATTCCCTATCAAGGCAATTTGGGTTTTATATAAACACTATCAATACCTTCCCTCCCTACTAGCACTACCCCCAAAGTAAAACAAACAAACAAAAAAACTGGTTTAATGGAATGGGTTTCATGTCCATTTTTCTCTTAAGAAATCTTGTGTGTAATTTCTGTAATATTGGAACTCACTTTTTTTTAAAGGAAATATAGTGGAATAAAGTATGACTAACTTGTTTAAGAATCTGAATAATTCATTCTCAGGAGATTATGGCTACTTTCCTACTGTGTAGATTATTCTCGTCTAGTGATTCTCTTACTTCTTCTCTTCCCACCTCATTTTGGTTATTATACTGCTCATTAGCATTTGTATTATGCAATTCTGAGGAGGGGAAAATCAATCAAAGAAAGGGGCTTCAATTTAAGGTTTGGTGAGTGAGAGGTGGAATCTATTGGCTAAAATCAGATTATTTTTGGATTCTCTGTGGATTTCCTTTATTTATGTTATTTTCATCACCAACTAGCACAGACTAACACAAGCTGATTATATTGTATAACAAAAACACACACCGCTAAAGTATTTTTGGAGTGTGAGCATATTTAAACTAAAACTTCTAGGTGACAGTTGTTTAAGTGACTTTAATTTGAAAAGTGTTGAGGTGATGCTAGTGATAGAAACAGAAATTACAATTAAAAGACATGTTGTTGCCTATAACCGTAGGGTCTGATACCCACAGTAAGGAAATCTTCATATCCTAGACGTAGCTGACCCTGCATCTTAAGCAATAGGTCAGGTTACTCCTGACAATGCCTTTTAACCCACACAAGCTGAGTTCTTGTTAGTGAAGGCCTAGGGCAGTAGAAACAGTACATTTGAAAAATTCACCATAAATGTGAACAAAGCCCGAGCACACACTCTAAATTACAGTCATCACTTACTTCATGCTTGTTTGCCTTGTAAAAGCCTCAGTGTTCTTTCTTTCAGGCCTGAAGCTATTTCTTTTTGAATGACCATTGGCCTACTGAGCTCCCAAGGGGTTGAGGAGCTGTACACACTTAAGAGACTTGAGGAAAGAGGGGGCTGAAAACCAGATTCCATGGATAGGGCGGAAAAGGACATGGGGAAATTCTGTGTCCTTGGTGGAGATGGATTTGTGCTGAACTTGCAAAATGTATGAGTTCAGTGTCATCTGTTTTCAGTATTTCCTGAACAATTGATTTATTCCACATTATTAATGAACTTTGCAGCAGTTCCACTTGTCAGAGCCTACTCTGTAGGGGTCAATAATGAGAGGAAACCTGATGTTAGTGAATCCAGCTTAAGTGATTCTGTCATGCTAACGATTCAATATATCAGGACAAATGTCAGCTCCTTCCAATATGTTAATTCCTCTGATCCTATTTGCATAAACTACAGTCAATGAAATACAAACTCCCCCTCTAAGATAGTTAATGGAGATTTGTAAAGGATTTTTTATTTTTTTTGTCTCCTTCAACATAAATTCTTAAGTTAAAAAAAGAATATGGAAAACAAGGATCACAGATTGGGCAGAGGATGTAAAATATTACAAAACCAAAGTATATAGGAATATAAAAGTCATTGGGATAAACATATTTGTTTCTTAAGAATTCTGTGTATTTCATTTACTGCTTTCAAAAGGCACAGTTCCTTTCTAAAGAAACTTGGGAACAAAACATGTTCTTATATTGTATTTTGAGTTGAGTTTTCAGTTTCCCTAGTCTCCTGAAGTAAATTACCAGTTCATTAGTTTTCCTGAAGGATATTATATCTGGGTTTCCTATCTCTCCTCCAAATCTACATTATCTCCCTGGGGCTACTGACATGTGACAGCAATATTTATTTTGGAATCACCATATCCTTTACTCTCAAGTTCAAGGTGGATATATATCACAATTTAAAAATAACATTAAGAAACCAGAATTTCTTTTTTTTTCTGGGATGAAATATATAGTTACCTAATTTAGCCACTGAAATAATTTTCCTTTTTTCTCTATTTTTATTTTTTATTTTTTCATAAGCTTAAAGATTTCTATCACTTGGAGTTCTAAGTTTTTATTAATTGGTTGGCACCTGGGATTTATTAGCTTTCTGTATCTATTTGCACAATTGGCAACTGCACTATTCATTCAGATTGCAAACATTTCTCTTATCTACTAATTTCCTTGGCTCAAAATTTACTTTTTCACCTATGACCAGTAATATAGACTACTTTATTCATGTAACCTTGGTAAAGATTAAAAACAAACAAACAAACAAACAAACAAACAAACAAACAAGGTAGACCTAGAATTTTATTGTTGACTCCTCCTTAAGTAGTTTCCTGCATCCCTGGCAGTCCCTGAGGTAGTTTTCGGTCTCACTTAAGGTGAGATGACAATGATGTGACTAATGGCAGTGAGGACCATCAATCAACAAAGAGTGATAGCAGCAATATGGGCTGCCATTGACATTTTGCTTCAGTGCTTACCTGCCATCAGCCTGTTGACCTGTCCATTTGTCTGTTTTCTTAAAAGTGAATTTAATAAAGTTACCCAAACCATTTCCCTTACCTAAGTTGCTATGTTTTATCTCCCACTTTTAGTTTTAAATATGTAGAGCCTAGTACTTTGAAAATTACTACAAGGAAATGTTCAGAATATTTTGCTCATCGTTTTCCCTAATACATAAATTGGATTTAATTTTCACATGTTCAGCACCTATGGTGAGTGGGTGTTTTATTACTTTTGTTGTATTTGAATTGGAGGATTGTGCTCTAGGATTATGGGTCCAGGTAATAAGTGATTCACTACCATACTTTAACTTTCTAAAGATAGCCCCCGATGTGTAAATAAGGGAACTGTTTTGAGTAAGTTTAGAGAGTTGATTTATCTTGTATATTTACTTTCATCAGTCAGCTAGATTTTAAACTTTATGAGAACAAAGACTGATTTTCCTTTCACCATGATAATAAGCATAATGTTATGCAATGTTAAATGATTTCTATGTATCTTGTAGAATTTTCTAAAGCAGCAATTTTCAACCTCTGTCATCTCACGGCACACATAAGTACTAAAATTCTGTAGCATACCAAAAATATATATTATGTTTTTGTCAATCTGACAAAAAATAAATATAATTTAGTTTGATTTATAAAAAATAATAGTAATTACCAACCTGTTTTGCCCCAAAGTGACTTTTTAAAAAATCAAGTACCTATACTTGTGTATAAGGGTTTCTGGTACCAATAATTAACCAATTAGATGCAACCTTATTATGCAGTGTTACAAATAATATGCAACTTTATTACATGACCTATATATTTATGGTTCAAGACAGGGCATTCACACTGGAAAGCTATTGTTTGTTACCTGTGGTCATTTTTTATTTGACAATCGAAGGGAAAAAAGGTCGGGGTCCCTAAATAGTCAGGTATTGCATGTTTTTCGACAAAGCCAGATGAGGGAAGGATTGAAGATGGGAGGTGGGGGTGGGTGTGGCTGGGGAAAGTGGTGGTGGGAAAATGTTGACAAAACAAAACAAAATAAAAAAAAGTAGACAAAGGGAGGTAAGAATACTACAGAGAATTGAGAAGCCAAAGAACTGATATGTACAACCCATAGACATGAACTAAGGCAGGGGATGATGGGATGGGGTGCAGGGCAGAGGGGATAAAGTGGAGGAAAAAAATAGGGCAACTGCAATAGCATAATCAATAAAATATTTTTTAAAATATAGCAACAATTTGGGTAAAATAAAAATTTTTTGGCACACAGTTTGAAAACGTTGTTCTCCTTTGCTGTACTTATGTTGCTTTGTATAATAAACTGCGAAAGGTAAAAAAGAAATCCTCAACTTGAGGTTGGTGTTTACGTGACCAGGAAACTCAGCTGATTTGAGTTAAATCTTACCCATCTCTGATACTAAAAAGCCTTCTAGCTTTAGCTGAGTTGGGCCACTAATGTGTTGTAAGAAATAAATTCTCTGGGTGCTCCCTTTCACCTGCCCTCTCCTCTCAGGTCTTCAGGATTCCCCATCAATGTTTCTAGGCCTGAGGGCTTATTCTCTGCACATCCCCTTCCCCACCTCACCCCCCACCACCCTTCCCCTGCCTCCCCTATATCCTGGCAGTGACAGATTCTCTGAGTGCTGAGTTGATTCGCTCCTCTGATACCCAGATCAGGCTAATATTCTACTATGTTCATTGGACAGGACATAGGGCTTCCTCTGTTCGCTTCATACCAATTATTGAAACTGGGAAAATAACCTGCAGGTCCAGCTGCCCACTTCCCTGAAAGCTAAACTCGTGAGGCAGGTTCTGGTTGAGAAGGAAAGGGGTTTATTCAGGAGCCGACAACCGAAGAAGATGGTAGGCCCATGCCTCCAAGACCATCGTTGTATGTCAGGCATCCTGTCTAGGTTATATAGTGGAACTGTGGGAAGGGGGGAGGTGGCTAAAGAAATTCTGGTGACCTGCATTTTCTCAGCTCTGCTCTTGGGTGGTCTCATTGTTATCTCCTGCATGTGTCATCAGGTAGTTCCATTGCTCTATCTGTAGTTTTACTTCTCACATTCAGGAGCAGGACATACAGGCACCATTTCTGTTGGTTCTGATATGAATTGCTGATGTTTATCCAGTTCCTATAGTCAGGGTCATTCCTTGGTCAGGCAGGAACTGCAACTGCTGATATCTATAAATTTATCTTAAGGAAAGTCTTAGTACATGATTTTTCTATGAGTCTGTTAGTACAACCTATTTTATAATTGACTATACTTGATTATTATATATATTTTTTCCAATCACTGATACCACTCCCCACTGTCAATTATTGCTCCATTTCTACGGTACCTTTTAATGAGTTAGTTCCTTTAACTTGCTGTAGAATGAAAGCTCTTGAATAGAAGTAAAGCTCTTAGCACCAAGTAGAGGTGTTTCTAAGGATTTAGATATGTCTTCCTAGTTTTGTTAAGACAGCAAGCAATTATTTTAATTAAACAATATATTAAAAGAACAGTAAGAAATATAGTTAACACAAGTTTTGGGATTCCTCCTAAAACAGACTTGATTTCATTTGGTATCCATGAAAATAAAGAAGAAAACCAATCTATGATTCCTTTACTCATCCCTTCAAGTACAGGGGTGTGGTGATCCAATGTCTGCTACAGCTGTGTAGCTTGTTGACAAATCTTGGCAACACTGGTTTCTACCTAGGAAGAGGCATTGATCTAAGTACAAGGAGAAGAGTTAATAGTCATGCATGTACCCCCATGTCTGGCTAAGATATAGTCTGATGCTATGCAATTGTCTAATACTACTTTAGCTAAAGAATCCAAAGATTCCTGTAGGTTGGCAATTGAAGCAACAGTTTCATTAACTATAATCATTAATTATTTGAAGAGATTCCATAGAACATGTTGGTGGACTACCACTCCCCACCAGGGTAAAAGATGATGTCCAAAGAAATATTCATCTCCATCTGGTATGCCTCCTGAGAGGTTTCTTTCGATTCATTCAAATAATTTGAGAGAGTTAGTCCAATGTTGTGTTTCATTTTTGGGTGGACAGAGAGAGGAGTTATTAAAATTCCTAAAAAACATTGTCCTTGATCCATTCTATTCCATAGGCAATCATAAGCCCATGGAATACCTTGTGACCCACATACAAAAATGTAACCTTCAGGTACACATTGCATAAAAGAATTTGAACCCTCAATGGCTAGAGCCATGCTAATTAGCCAAGGAGGAAAAGTGTAATTATATGTTGATTCATCATCTACTTCTAAAGGTATGGTGATAGAGGAGTTATTACAAGTAGGTAATATTTCAACTTCAGGGGGCATCGGGGTCAAAGTAGTCACATCATGGCCTGTAGTGATCGGGACAAAAAAACAGGCTAATGCCGGGGTATGGGGCAAAGTAGTAACATGCACATGATAACTAATCTTGGGTTTATGGTGAGACAATACAGGGTTAGGGTTTTTTGTGGTGCAAGAGGAAATAGCTGAGTAATCTAATACTGGGGAAACTAAGGGGTCAGCATGATATAATCCTGTTCATGCCTATGGGTGGCAGATCCAACATGGAGTAAGGTTAGTGGCTGAGGCTGCAGCTTTAGGAATTCTAAAGAAAACATTGTCTATCCATGCAAATGTTTGTGAGGTTAGCAAGCATATGAGAAATAACAAAAATAACATTGTTACTTATCTATAGTAGAGCCCTGACTTTTAAAAAGGTATTGAAGGTCTCTTTTGGGGTTGCAGGCCTAATCCTCTGGACTGAGGTGGGTGTCCTCTTCAGATGGGCCTCCCTTTATTCAGGTATGATGTATGCAAGGCTTGATTCCTGCTAATTTTACAGATGTATGACTAACCCATCCCAGGGGCCAGTCCACTGTTCTGCAAGTTGTTGTTCTGGTCCCTGAGTCTTCCACAGTTTCAGGACTTTGTCTCCTGGTTAGAAAGGGTGCGACACCTCCTCTATGGAGAAAGAAGACCTGGAAAGAGCAAACTTATGGATTATTAAAACTTGCCCTGAGTGCTGTACATATTGCTTGACTTTGCCTCCCATTCTAACTCAATGGGCGGGTTCCCTAGAATAGGAGTTTGGAAGGATCTCCCATGTACAATTTCAAAAAGGCTCAATTTGAACTCATTTCTAGGTGCTACCTGAACCCAGAACAGGGCAATAGGAAGCATCTGATCCCATTTCAGATGTGTTTCTTGACATTGTTTTGTTAAAGTCTTTTTCAAGGTATAGTTCATTTCTTCAGTTTTCCCTGTAGATTGAGGTCTCCAAGATGTAGATTGAGGTCCCCAAGATCGGATTTGTAGCACTTGATGTACATTTTGAGTGACTTCAGGTATAAGTGACGGTCCATTGTCACTCTGAATGCTGTTAGGAAGTCCAAATCTAATAATCAGTTATTTAAGTAGAATCCTGACTACCTCAGTTGCCTTTTCTGAATGAGTTGGGTATTCTTCAACCCATCCTTAGAAGGTGTCTACAGAAACAAAGAGAAATTTGAAATTCCCAGTGGTCCTGGGCATTTGGGTAAAATTAAATTGCCAGTCTGCAAAGGTACATACCCCTTTGTATTGTACTCTCTTTTTGGCTGGGCTGCAGCCCATTTTAGTATTATTTCTAGCCCACAGTTGGAAGCCCTGTGTTATTCTTTGAATAGTCCTCTGTAAATGTGGTTCTTTTTGGTAAGGCCAGATTAAATCAGCTAGTGCATCCTGTCCATAGTGCTTTCCTTCATGTAGATGTTTCAGGATTGGGTATATCAGGGTTTCAGGGAGCAGAATCATACCATGGGCATTGGTTTACCATAAAGAACTAGGGTCTGTTTTAGCAAACCCCCATTCACAGGCCTGCTCTCCATCCCACTCTGTGTAATGAGGTTTGAATTCTGATAAGTCTAGGTGAGGTATTAAAGCTTCTGTTAATGGAATCTCCCAGACTACTTGCTTTGCTTCCTTCTCTACTTCTTGATTCCCTCTAGTTATTTGGGAATTGTCTTTCCAATGCCCTGGGCAGTCAATAATGGACACCTAGGCCAGTAAACTTACTGCCCCAAGCAAATTCAAAACATCCTTCCGGTATTTAATGTCCTTGTTCTCTGAAGGTAGAAGTCCTCTTTCTTTTCATATTGTCCCATGAGTGTGTACTATCATGAAAGCACATTTAGAGTCAGTGTATATATTGATCTGTCTGTCCTGAGACAGTTCTAGCACCCTGGTTAGGGCAATTAGCTCAGCTTTTTGAGCTGAGGTACCTGAGGGTAGGGCATGTGCCTCTATGACCTTGTCAATGGTCACTACTGCGTACCCGGCTCATCTTTGTCCATTTTCCATGAAGCTACTTCCATCAAGGTACAGCTCCCAGTTGAAGTCTGCGAACAGGTAGTCTGACAGGTCTGGTCAACTGGAGTAAACATGACCCATGATTTCTAGACAATTATGTTGGAGGTTTGAGCCTGCTTCTGTGGTTGGAAGTAGAGTGGCTCAGTTCAACTCAGCAGTTGTCTGCAGTAGACATTCGGGTTGTCTAACAGGATGGCCTGATATTTGCCCTTCCATCCAGCTATTAACCAGTACCCCCATTTCTGCTTTAGCAGGGCTAGCACAAACACTGTGATGGACTATCCCAGGGCAAACTTTTCTGCTTCTTGAGGGACATCACAGGTTGCTGCCACTGCTCTAAGGCAGGGAGGCCATCTTTTGGTGATATGATCTAATTTCTTAAGAGAAGCACGCTGTGGGTTGTGGGGAGCTTCCCAGCACCTGGATAAGCACTTCAAGTCCAACTCCCTGCTTTTCATGTATATACAATTTGAAAGACTTCTGAGGATTGGGCAATCCTAATGCAGAGGCTGAGATCAGTTTCTCCTTCAGGATTTTGAAAGCCCTCTGGTATCCTGCATCTCACTTTAGGGGCTCTGTGTCGAGTCCCTTCTGAGAGTCATAGAGTCCAAAATTAGGAATCCAAATGTGGCAGAATCCCACCATTCCAATAAACCTCCAGATTTTCCTCTGGTTTTCAGGAGCTCTAAGGGCAGCAAGAGCTTGCTTGTGGTCCGCCATAGACTTCTCTCTCCTGGCTTCAAGTTGAAACCGACATAAGATACCTCTTGTTTGTAAATCTGTGCCTTGTGAGGGGAAACTTTATATCCATAGGATGCTAGATGATTAAGAACCTTGATAATATTTTCCAAACAAACTTCATAAGAGTTGCAAGCTTTGAGCAGGTCATCAATATATTGTAAAAGTATTCCAAAGTCTCATTGTAAGTCCCTTAAATCTCTGGCTAGCAGTTCTCAAAAAATTGTAGGGGAATTCTTAAACTCCTGTGGCAACACAGTCCAACAATATTGGGTAGTAGCCTTATTTGTTGGACCCTGCCATTCAAAGGCAAATAGCAGTTGGGCCTGCTCATCAATCAGAATACGAAAAAAGGCGTCCGTAAAGTCCGAGACAGAAAACCAGGTGCTGTCCCTTGGCACGTCAGTTAGTAAAGTGTAAGTGTTGGGGACAGTTGGGTAAATGTCCTGAGTAATCTCGTTAGTACTCTGTAGATCCTGAAGAAAATGCTATTCATCCCAATTTGGCTTCTTAACAGGTAAGATGGGGGTATTATATAGCTATCTACAAGGACTGATTAATGCCGATTTCAGAAACTTTTGTAAAACTGGTTGTACCCCTTCCAAAGCCGCCCTCTTTAGGGGGTATTGTTTTTTTCTAGGCAAAGTTGCTCTTTCCTTTAGTTGGATGGTTATTGGGGCCCCATGAAGTGCTCATCCCAGAGCCCCATTGGCCCATATGGCCTTACTCACTTGTTCATAGATTTCTGGTGGAAAAAGTCCTTCTGTGAGCCCTCTAGTATCAGCAAGGAGCATCTGCAACCGTACAGCATGTTCTGTAGGTACCTGTAAGTAAAGCTGTTGCTTTTCTGGAGAAAAAGTTACCTGAGCATGCAGCTTACATAAGAAGTCTCAACCAGGCAGTAGGATGGGGTATTCGGGCAGGTAAAGAAAGCTGTGAGTTAGCATGAATTCTCCCAATTGGCATTCCAGAGGCTTGAGGAATGCCTGTTGCTCAGGCTTCCCTGATACCACTGTCAATGCTATTGAATTGGAACTGTGCAGTGCTAATTTGGTATTCAGGACCGAATAAGTTGCTCCTGTGTCTATAAGAAAGTCTATTAGTTTGCTCCCCACTGTCAATTGTACCTGGGGCTCCAGTGGGGAAATGACAATGGGCTAGCAATGTCTAATGGAGCCCCTGGGCCCCATCATTCCTCATTGGAGTCTTCACCCCGACTTATCAACATCTTTCAGGGTTCACCCCGTCTTTCCTTTCGGGGACCATTCTTGTCATTATTTTTCGGGCATTTCCTGTCCAGTGCCCTTCCTTCTTGCAATAGGCACATTGGTTGGTTCCCAGCGCCTTGGATTCCTTTCTCTCATTACCCTTCTGTCCAGAACCCTGACTCTTTCTCTGATCGCCCCAAGCCATTTCAATGAAAACTGTTGCCTGCTTTTGTTTCTTCATTTCTCTTCCATAGAAGACATTAAAAGCAGTATCTACTAACTGGAAAGGGTTCATTCCTATGGCCCTTTCAATTCGTTGGAGTGCTCTCCTGATATCTGTGTAGCTCTGGCTAATGAAGGTCATATTGGCCATCCGCACATTCTCAGCAGCCTGAGGATCTGTATCTGCATACTTTTGATAGGCTTGATAGATACTCTCTTGGAATGTGCAGGGGTCCTTGTCAGGCTTTGGCTGTATAGCTTGTACCATATTTAAACTATTCTGTTTTGGCACACCTCTCTTCAGTCCCTTAAGATGCATCTCTTATAATGCTCTGGATATGGTAGTTCCCCCACTGTTGGGGTCAGACTCTGGTTCAACAAGAGGCACAGCCCCGGCTGGGTTCAGGGTCCTGTTAGGATTCTCCTGATGAAGCCAGTGAGCCTCCTCATTAGCTTTGTCTATGACTAATGTCTTCATTAGCTATCAGTAAGATGTTAAGAAGAGCCTGTACACCTGCCCAATTTGGGTGGTGTGTGGCAAAAATAGATGTAATTAAATCAGTCTTTTTTTTTTTTTTGGATCCTCTCAATAGGAAGTATGAGAGTTTTTCCAATTAAGTAAATCTGAGGTAGAAAATAGAGTGCATGCTCGATAATGCCCTGCAGGTGTGTCATGTTGATTTATTCCTCCAATGGGGACCTGTCGAAAAAGATATTAAACTGCCCCAGTTTGGGGACCCCTGGTCCAAATTTGTTGCCCTGTTGGATCTTAGAAGGGGAGACAGTTCACTTATTAAATAAAGGAGGAGCATTAGCTCCTCTGGTATCCTGATCTAAGGGATTAATTGGGGGCGGAGGTGGTGGCAGAGATGGATGTATTCCTGGCACCTTCCCCAGTGTTTGAGTACAAAGATTAAGCAATGCCATTTCTTCATTATCCTTTTCTTTTTAAAATAATTTTTTTTACTGTTATTCTATTATAGTTGTCCCAAATGTTCCCCCTTTACCCTCTTCTACCCATTCCACCCCCCCCAAGTAATTTCTACACTGTTGTCCATGTCCATGGGTCATTCATACATGCTCTTTGTCTAGTCCTTTCCCCTTCTTTCCACAGTTGTCCCCCTCCCCCCTCCTCTCTGGTCACTTTCAGTCAGCTCCATGTTTCCATGCCCGTGGTCCTATTTTGTTCATTAGTTTACTTTGTTAATTAGATTCCACTTATAGGTGAGTTCATATGGTATTTGTCTTTTACCAACTGGTTTATTTCACTTAGCATAATGCTCTCCAGTTCCATCCATGCTATCACAAAAGGTAAGAGCTCCATCTTTCTTTCTGCTGGGTAGTATTCCATTGTGTAAATGTACCACAGTTTTTTGATCCACTCATTTACTGACAGACACTTAGGCTGTATCCAGTACTTGGCTATTATAAATAGTGCTGCTATGAACATAGGGGTGCACAAGTTCTTTTGAATTGGTGACTCGGGTATATTCCTAGCAGCAGAATTACTGGGTCAAAAGGTAGTTCCATTTTTACTTTTTTAAGGAAGCTCCATACTGTTTTCCACAGTGGCTGAACCAGTCTGCATTCCCACTAAAAGTATACTAGCCTCCACATCCTTGCCAACACTTGCTGTTTGTTGATTTATTAATGATGGTCACCCTGACCGGTGTGAGGTGATATCTTATTGTTTTAATTTGCATCTCTCCGATGGCTAGTGTTGTTGAGCATCTCTTTACATGTCCATGGGCCCTCTGTATGTCCTCTTTGGAGAAGTGTCTATTAAGATCTGTTGCCCATTATTAATTGGATTGTTTGTCTTCTTGATGTTGAGTCATATGAGTTCTTTATGTATTTGGGAGATCAAATTCTTGTCTGATATATCATTGGCAAATATGTTCACCCATATAGTCAGTTCCCTTCTCATTTTGATGATGGTTTCTTCAGCTGTGCAGAAGCTTTTTAGTTTGATGTAGTCACATTTATTTATTTTTTCTTTTGTTTCCCTTGCCCTAGGAGATCAGCAAAAGTATTGCTACATGGGATATCTGAAATTTTCTTGCCTGTTTTCCTCTAGGACTTTTACAGTTTCACGACTTATATTTAAGCCTTTTATCCATTTTGAGTTTATCCTGGCGTATGGTGTAAGTTGGTGGTTTAGTTTCATTTTTGTGCATGTACCAGTCCAGTTCTCTTAACACCATTTATTGAAGAGGCTATCTTATTTCCATTGTATGCTCATGCCCGTTTTGTCAAGTATTAATTGACCATAGAGACTTGAGTTTATTTCTGGGTTGTCTAGTCTGTTTCACTGATCTATGTGTCTGTTCCTATGCCATACCAGACTGTTTTGATCACAGTGGCTTTGTAGTATAGTTTGATATTGGGTATTGTGATCCCCCTTACTTTGTTCTTCTTTTTTAAGATAGGTGACACTATTCATGGTCTTTTTTGGTTTCACATAATTTTTTGAAATATTGGTTATAGAGCTGTGAAATATGCCATTGGTATTTTAATAGGAGTTGCATGGAACATAGATTGCTTTGGGTAGTATGGACATTTTAATGATGTTAATTCTTGCAATCCATGAACACGGTATATGCTTCCATTTATTTGTATCTTCTTTAGTTTCTCTCTTTATTGTTCAGTAGTTTTCCATGTCCACATCCTTTACTCCCTTGGTTAAATTTTTCCTAGGTATTTTATTTTTCTTGTTGCTATAGTGAATGGATTTTTTTTTTTTGCCTAGTTTCTGTTTCTGATATTTCATTGTTGGTATACAAAAATGCCTTCATTATCTGAAAATTGACTTTATATCCCGCTGTTTTGCCAGATTCACTTATTAGGTCAAGTAGTTTTTTGGTGGAGACTATAGGGTTTTCTATGTACACTGTCATGTCGTCTGCAAACAATGACAGTTTTACTCCCTCCTTTCCAATTTGGATGCCTTTTATTTCTTTTTCTTGCCTGATCGCTGTGGCTAGAACTTCCAGTAGTATGTTGGATAAGAATGGTGAGAACGGACACTCTTACCTTGTTCCTGATCTTAAGGTGAAAGCTTTTACTTTTTGCCCATTGAGCATAATGTTGGCTGTAAGTTCTTCATATATGGCTGCTGTTATGTTGAAGTATGCTCCCCCCTACTCCCACTTTGCTGAGTGTTTTTGTCATAAATGGGTGCTAGATTTTATCAAATGCTTTTTCATCATCTATTGATATGATCATGTGGTTATTGTCCTTCATTTTTGTATGTGTTATATTATGTTTATTGTTTTGTGAATATTGTACCATCTTAACATGCCTGGGATGAATTCCACTTGATCATTGTGTATGACCTTTTTAATGTACTTCTGAGTCTGGACTTTCAGTATTTTGTTGAGGGTTTTAGCATCTATATTCATGATCAGTATTGGCCCGTAGTTTTTCCTTTGTTGTGTCTTTACCTGGTTTTGGAATTAAAATAATACTGGCCTTGTAAAAATAGTTTGAGA
Organism: Mormoops blainvillei; assembly: GCA_004026545.1. Lineage (NCBI taxonomy): Eukaryota > Metazoa > Chordata > Mammalia > Chiroptera > Mormoopidae > Mormoops > Mormoops blainvillei. The sequence continues at coordinate 57,790 of PVJD01003958.1, read as the reverse complement.
GTCTTCTCTGTTCTTGAATTTTTTGGAGTAGTTTGAGAAGGATAGGAGTTAGTTCTTTCTTAAATGTTTGGTAAAATTCACCTGTGAAGCTGTCTGGTCCAAGGTTATTGTGTGCCAGGAGTTTTTTGATTACTGCTTCAATCTCACTCGTTATTATCAGTCTGTTCAGGCTTTCTGCTTCTTCTTGATTCAGTTTCGGCAGATTGCATGTTTCTAGAAATTTGTCCATTTCACCCAGGTTGCCCAGTTTCTTGGCAGATAGTTTTCACAATAATTTCTTACAATCCTTTGTATTTCGATGGTATCAGTTGAAACTTCTCTTTCACTTCTGACTTTATTTATTTGAGTCCTCTTTTTTTTCTTGATGAATCTTGGTTAAGACTTGTAAATTTTGTTTATCTTTTCAAAGAACTAGCTCCTGGATTTATTGATTCTTTGAATTGTTCTTTCAGTCTTTATGTCATTCAATTCTGCTCTGATCTTGATCATTTCCTTCCTTTTACTTGCTCTGGGCATTGTTTCTTGTTGTTCTTCTAGTTCTTTTAGATGTGGGGTTAGGTTGTTTTTGTTTTAAGATTTTTCTATCTTCTTTAGGTAGACCTGTATTACTATAACCTCCGTCTCAGGACTGCATTTGCTGTGTCCCACAAGTTTTGGGTTGTAATGTGTCCACTTTCATTTGTTTCCAGGTACTTTTTGATTTCTTCCTTGATCTAATTGTTGACCTATTCATAATTTAATAATACGTTATTCAGTCTCCATGTATTTGAATATTTTGGAGTTTTTTCCTTGAGATTAGTTTCTAGTTTCAATCTATTGTGATATGAGCACATGCTTGATATGATTCCAATTTTCTTGAATTTATTGAGGCTTATTTTTTTGTCCTACCATGTTTTCTATTTTTGAAAATGTTCCATATGCATTTGAAAAGAATATGTATTTTACTTCTTTTTGGTGAAAGGTTCTGTATATATAAATTAAGTCTGTTTGATCTAGAGTGTCATTCAGTGCCACAATATCCTTGCTGATTCTTTGCTTGGAAGACCTATCCATTGTTGACAGTAGGGTATTAAAATCCCCTACAATGTCTGCGTTATTATCAATATCTTCCTTGAAGTCCTCCAAGATTTTCTTTATATATTTTTGTGCTCCTATGTTGAGTACATATAAGTTTACAAGGGTTATAGTGTCCTGTTGGATTACTCCCTTAAGTATTGTGTAGTGACCTTCTTTGTCACTTCTTATGGTTTTTGTTTCAAAGTCTATTTTGCCTGATATAAGTATTGCTATCCCACCTTTCTTTTTGTGTCCATTTTCTTGGAATATTTTCTTCTATCCCTGCACTTTCTGCCTGTGTAGATCTTTTGTTCTGAGGTGGGTCTCTTGTAGACAGCATATAGGCAGGTTGTGTTTCCTTATCCATTCAGCTGCCCTATGTATTTTGATTGGTGCATTAAATCCATTTATGTTTATGGTTATTATTGATAGGTACTTATTCATTGCATTTTTTCCCTGTACCTGTGTTTCTCTTTCTCTCTCTCTCTCTCTTTTTCTCTCTCTTCTCTTTTTTATAAGAGTCCCTTTAGCATCCCTTGCAGGGCTGTCTTGGTGGAGATGTACTCTTTTAGCCTTATTTTGTCTGGGAAGCTCTTTATTTCATTATCCATTTTAAATGAGAGCCTTTCTGGATAGTGGTCTTTGTTGTAGGTCCTTGCTTTTCATTACCTGCAATATTTCATACCAATATCTTCTGGCTTGTAGTGTTTCTGTTGAGGGATCAGCTGATAGCATATTGGCACTCCCTTGTATGTTACTTGCTGTTTCTCCCTTGCTGCCTTTAAGATTCTCTCTTTGTCTTTAAAATTTGCCATTTTAATTAATGTGTGTCTTGTAGTAGGACTCTTTGGGTTCATCTTGATCGGGACCCTTTGTGCTCCTGAACTTGTATGACTTTTTCCCTCACCAAATCAGGGACTTTTTTTGGTCATTTTTTTCAAACAGGTTTTCTATTTCTTGCTCCTTTTCTTAACCTTTTGATATTCCGATGATGCAAATGTTGTTACATTTCATGTTGTCCTGAAGCTCCCTTAAATTGTTCTTTCTGAGTATCTTTTCATTTTGTTGCTATTGGCATCTCTTTCTACCTTGTCTTTCAGCTTGCTGGTTTGGTCCTCTACTTCATCTAGCCTGCTTTTAATTCATTCTAGTGTATTTTTCATTTCAGATATTGAATTCTTCATTTCTTCCTGGTTCTTGTTCATGGTTTCAGTGTCACTTTTCATGGTGTTGTATTTCCCACTTAGTTCTTTGTAGTTCTCACTGAGTTCCTTGAGCATCTTTATAACCATTACTTTGAATTCTATGTCTGATAGATTGCTTACCTCAATTTGATTCAACTCATTTTCCTGGGGGTCCCTCCATTGCATTTGATTGGGAGTTCCTTCTTTGTCTCCCCATTTTAGGTTACTCTTTTTGTTTGCTTCTGTGTCTCAGGTTGCCCTGCCTTTTCTGCCTTTCTTCGTGGGGTGGACTGCTGTGGTAGGAGTTCTGTGTGACTTAGTGGTGTAGTCTGTTTGATCTCCTCATGTAGATGCTCTAGGGTTTCCCTTTATTCAGCTTATGTGGGCTCTTTTGTTGTACTTGGGTTTTGAATATTGGAGGGGCAGAACCTCTTGGTTGTGCACACCAGGGACTTACCCAGTCTGGGCTTGTCAGCCCATCAACACACATTTCCTTCCCCTGGTTAGGCATAGCAGGTGACCAGCACCAAGAGAAAACAAAGGACAGTCCCTGAATAAAATCACTCAGCAGCTGCTAGGGTCTCCCAAGGTCTCTCATGGGGTTGGTCAGCTACAGACAGCCTGGGAAACCCCCTTCAGAGTCCAGGGACTTACCAAGGGGGTCTCCCAAGATCTCTTAGCTGTATTGTCAAATCTGAAACCAGGAAAATGACCCACATATCTGGCTATCTGCACCCATGAAAACCAAACTTGTGAGGCAGCTTCTGGTTGAAAAGGAAAGGCGTTTGTTCAGAAGTTGACAAACTGAGAATAATGCAAGCTCATGCCTCCAAAGGCACCTTAACATCAGGCATCCTGGGTAGGTATAGGGGAATTGTAGGAAGAGGAAATTCTGGTGATGTGCAGTTTCTCAGCTCTGCTCTTGGGTGGCATCATTATTATCTCCTGCATGTGTCATCATGTAACTCCATTGCTCTATCTCTAGTTTTATTTCTGACATTCAGGAGCAGGATGTGCACGTAGTGTTTCTGCTGGTTCTGATATTTATTGCTTATCTTTGTCCAGTTCTTGTAGTCAGGGTCATTCCTTGCTCAGGCAGAAACCACAACTGCTGATTTCTACAAATTACTCATGAGGAAGCTTTTAATATTTGATTTTTATGAGCCTGTTAGTAAAACCTCCTCTATAATTATTACTTGGTTAGTATGTTTTTTTTTTTATCACTGTACATTATCATATATGAGAGGCTTTGTGGAGACAATGTTCTTGTGTGTGTTCTGTTTTCACCTCATGTGGTACAAGTAGGAAGACAGCTCAACTATAAAAGAAAGGAAGGAGTTTTGTATATTCTCTTTAACAGTTATTACTGGTGCTTTATTTTGTAAAATGTCTTTATCGCCATCTCCCTGATTATCGAATTTCATCATCTTCTAAACAAGCAGGATCAAGTGTGGAAGCATCTGTGGAGGTGCTCTGCATACCGCGAGGCATCTTCCAAAGGAAGTGTCCACCTTGCTCCATACTATTGCTTCTCTCCTTTCTCCATCTTCCTCTTTCCCTTACTCTCTGCCCTCTCTCCTCCTTCTCTTTCTTCTTTCCCTTTCTTTTCAATTCTCCCAACCTTTTTTCTTCCTTTACTCTCTCTCAGTCAACTTTCTTCCCTTCTTGTAACCCTGCAATCATTCTCACCCTTGTCTCTCACCCTCACACTTCAGTTCTGAAACAATAAGCAGTTCCCTAGAATACTTATAAAATGAATTTGAGGGGAGAAAGCAGAAAAGGAAAAGTATGGAGCAAATAAGATGATAACAATAACAGAAAAGTTAGTATGACATTAGGCAGAAGGAAGTAGAGAATAATGAATGGATAAAATATTTTCACTGCCTTTGAAGAAGAAAACGTACATTCTTCAGGAACAACAATGCTCCTCCTAGTAATTAGGTCTGAAGCAAATTTCTTACATGAATCTTCTTATGGGAGAGACACAAATCTTGTTCTCAATAAAATCTTTGCAATTAAGGTAATGGTGGTATTCTAGGTGTTTATAGCATATCTTAATATCAGCTGAGGATATGAGCAAGAATCTCAGTTCTGTTCAGAACCAGAACATGTTCTACTATTCTGGTAGCTTACCCTTCTTGATGAAAAGATTTTTTCCAGGAATAAAGCCTAGGATACAAAATGCAGCCTGAGTTTTTAGTAATGGTGTCAGTTTCATAGTGGTCAACTTGTTCTTGGATCCCTCCTGATCATACTGGAGCCAGTCTCTTATGAAGTCTCCTCAGTTATTACTTGAAGCACCAGATCAATCTCACAGTATTCACACACAATTCAGTGAACTATCATGTCCACACAACATATTCTGGTTCTCCATTTCTTGTTCTAGTCTCTATTCTCAAGACTTTGACCTTGAAACTACCTGAGGGTCTGTCTTGCAGCTCTTACAGCCAGTGCTCTGAATGAGCTTTGTTAATAGAGTAATGGTTAAGAGTGCTCCCAGAGGTGACATGTTTATTCAGTATTCCCAAAAGGGCCAAGCACCAAGGGATTTTAGGTAACTCTAGTCCCTGGAGTCCTCAGTTGCCAAAGTTCTGAGTTTAATGGTTGACTGGGGAGAGCGTCTCTCTCATCTACTGTTAGTTACATTTCCTTACCAAGGTACTAATCAGGGCTGCCTATGGCTTCTCTTAAAGAGTCCAACAGTAAATGAGTGGATCAAAAAACCGTGGTGCATTTACACAATAGAATACTATGCAGAAGAAAGGGAGAAGGAGCTCCTACACTTTGTGACAGCACAGATGGAACTGGAGAGCATTATGCTAAGTGAAGTAAACCAGGCGGTGAATGACAAATACCATATGATCTCACCTATAAGTGGAACCTAATCAACAAAATAAACAAGCAAGCAGAACATAACCAGTGACACTGAGATAAAGAACAAACTTATAGTAACCAGAGGGGAGGGGTGAGGAAGATATCAGGGGAAAACAAGGGGAAAGGTCATCAAGGAACATGTACAAGAGACCCATGAACAAAGCCAAAGAAGGGAAGGATTGAAGGTGGGGCAGGAGAAAGTGGTGGTGGGAAAATGGAGACAACTGTACTTGAACAACAATAAAAAATAGAAAATAAAAAAGAAAAATAAAAGTCCATAGCAGAAACAGATTCTTCAGTTTCTTCCTTCAGGCTCTTTCCTTAGGGTACATTAATGATTCAAAGGGCTGGGTCAGGAAACAGGCATGCTTTCTCCCTTACTCTGAAATGTAGACTCTTTCCTCAACCTTTACTTAAAAATAGGCCATTCATATGAAAGCCCACTCCATCAGTTTACTGCATATTCCCACACACGTCAGAGCCCCCACAATGAGCCCAGTTTAGGGCCAAATTGGAATTCAGTTAAATTCTCCAGAAAAAATGTAAGTCTTTTGATTCAATTGAATTGAATAATTGAATTGAATGAAATAATCTTGAAGAATAAACAGTCTTCAAATGATGCTTTCTACATATAATTTTTATCCCATTAAAATATATTGGTTATTTTTTTAGAGGAAATTTCGGGCTAGAAAACAAAAAAGGTTGTTCCCTGAAATTCATGGATAACGTGGTGCCAGAGTCAGTGATGAAGCCTTTGGCTTCAAGTAACAGAAAACTCTGGCTCAAATTGCCCAATTTAACAAGGAGTATGGGGAGAATAAAGCTCCAGGTATAGTAGTTCTTTAGGGTGGTAGAGTTTCTTCTGTGTCAGCAGTCACCAACTTTTTTGGTACCAGAGACCAGTTTCATGGAAGACAATTTTTCCATGGATCCAGGTAGGGGAGGGATGGTTTCTGGATGATTCAAACACATTAATTCAAGCTCATCTCCTGCTATGCAGCCTGGTTCTTAACAGGCCCAGACTGGTACTTGCCCACAGCCTGGAGGATGAAGACCCCTGTTCTATGAGATTCTCTTGGCTCTGCCCTCTACCATATACTGGCCTCACTCTCAGGCAAGGTCACAGCATCTATTCCAGGGGTCACATCCAAAGAAGACAACATCCAAAAGAAATAAGAGAGCATATCTTTCTTTATTTCTTTGTCTTTTTTTCTCAATTTGAGTGAGAGAACTTTTCCCTGACACTGCCAAGCAGTGTCACTGCCACTGCCACAATACTATCTTAACTGGCTTAACCACATGGGGCAAAAGCGATGTTGGGGAGTTGACCAACAGGACCACCTCAGTGCTTTTGAAATCACATTTTGCGAATTGTCCGTAGACGAAGGTTAGGTGCGTTGACCCTCGTGTATTTGGTTCTGCCTTGATGGGCACCTATAGGTACTCATTGTGTTATAAGCCTAGTAATTTCTTTATATGTAGCTGTAAACTTCAGCTGTAAGTCTTTTGGTTCTGCTATTCCTCCTATAAAATATTCAAACTAAAAATTAATGAAGTCAAATGTCATCTCTCTCCTATTTATTCTAATCCCTTTATCTCTAGCTTGAAATTCTCTTGTGAGCTTTGGCCATGCTTATCTAATTAACTACTGGATATTTACACAGAAACATCTGTGGTGAATGTGGTAGTTTGGCACTGTCTCCATTCCAATTACCTTCCCTTAAGCCTTCCTAAAATGCAGCCTGGAAAACTAAAAAAAATTAAAAACAAAACACTACATTTCCCAGATTCCCTTGTAGCTAGGCTTCTGGGTTCAAAACAGGTTCTACCTATTAGATGCCTTCTTGTGGGATTGGAAAGGCAGAAATGAAGGAAGACCATGGTCCACCTTCTTTAGCACTGTGCTGCTACCAAGCCAGGCCATGAATATGTGCTGGGCTTTTCTGCAACACTGGATCAGGGTCCAGTCACTTGCTTTGTGGCTCTGGAGAGCAGTTACAGCGACAGCATCAGCTTCACGATTCTGGATCACAGTTATGGAGGCGGGTTCTTGACATCAAGAATTACTGTAGCCATCTCCTGACATCAAGAATTACTGTGGCCGTCTCCTGAATCCCCATCACCATTACAGCAGTGAAGATAACAACTCCGCGGGATACAAGCTCAGTGGTTTCCTCTGGCAGTTATTTCTGGAGGCCCAGCCTGAAATCTTTTCCTTTAGTGCTCCCAATTATTTTTCAAGGATTTAATTACCCATTTTAAATCTTTTTCTGCTTAAATTAACTTGAGTATTTTCTGGCAGAATCCTGACTGATGCAACATTCTATTGTCACTTCAAACTCAATTTGTTTAAAAGGAAACAGTGTTCACTTCTCCTAACTAGCCCTTTACTTCTGATTTCCTTAAGTATTTTCATCCATGGTTATCTCTTTTTCTCCATTTATTTCTTTCCTAGCCAATCAAGTCCTTCAAAATGTATCCTTTTATTTGTATCTTTCTTTCTAGTCCTCATGCTAGCATCAACACTGTACATTACCACTTCTTAGGCCTGGAATATTTAAATAGGCCCTTGGCTGTTTTCCTTAACTCCACTCCTCTTTACTTTTAAATCGATCATGACCCCAAATATCAAATTTATCCTCAAAAATATTTTTTATCATATGACTATTATTCAGTGCAACAAATCTTAAATGATTTTTCTAAATGCTTAGCCTTGCATTCAAATCTTATCTCAACTTATCTCAACTAAAATCTTATCTTAACTTATCTTTTCAAATGTATCTTCTTCTGGGTTATGTGTGGGTAATTTGTAGAGATTCTGCTGTGTGAGAGGTGCTGTGTTGTATGCTTGACTGGCACTTTCATTAAATCTTCCCTTCAAGGAAAATACTATTATCCCTATTTTCCAGGTGAACAAACTGCAACTTAGGTAAATTAAGTAGCTTTTTTATTGTTACAGAGCAAACTAATGATAGACCCATGATACAAATCTACACTGAGTGGTTCCAATGCTCAGCATAATGTATATATCTATAAATTTGTTTCCACACTCTCAGTGGTCTATTGAGAGTATCTGGAACAGGCACATTTCCACTCTTGGACCAATGCTTTTATATTTCTTTCTCCATCATTTAAATGAATTCCTTTTCCATCAATTCATTTTATTAAGTTTCAAATCTCAGCCCTAATCTTCTCTTTTTTATGAAGTCTACAATAAGCTTTTAGATAATTTCTGAAATTCAACTCATTTGTTACTTGGCAATTGCTCTTATGAAATCTCATATTGGAGTGTGTTATTTTTACTTAACTGTATTTAGCCTTTCATGCATAAGTCTTAGCTCCTCCAATAGCTGTTAGACTCCTTGAGGCAAGGATGAGGTGCTATCCTTCTACAACTCTTCTATCCACTTAAGGTATGTAGAAATTGCACTGAACTTGGAACTAGCAAAGATAGTCTTCATTCCACCACTTAATTAGCCTTGAGACCTTAGACAAGACAATTAACTTTGAGTCGGTGAGGGGGGGAATCTTTCTCCTTGCTTGTAAATTAGAGCTAAAAGTAGCCTTCCTCTCTTTCTCACAAGGAATTGATTTTCAGCCTTTAAGGTTCATATGAAAGCTATCGGGCTTCATATGATGAAGAAATGTACTTGTGCACAAATATGCAAATTATTTATACATTTGAAGGAACTGCTGTACTTGAAGTCCTTCATGGTGTTAGGTTAATAATACCTTTTGTAGGGCTATTGTGAGGATCAGATAAAATATTGCATGGGAAAGCTCTAGATAAACTTATAAAATGTTATATGAATTAAGATGGCACTCATCAAAGGATTAAATGAATAAGTAAAACTTAGGACTGTAGGGATCTTAAGAATTCATCTAGTTCATCCTTACTGTTTTCGAGAAGGGTTTTCCTAGAACTAGTTTAGATGATTATAATAAAGAGGTCCACAGAAGATAATTTCTTATTGCAAGATTCACTGCAATAAGTCACTATAAAAATTTTTTTTCTTGGATGTAAATTAGTAGCTCATAAAAGAAGACATACAAACGCTCAATGAACATGTGGAAAACAATTTCACAGTATGTGGTAGATTTAAAAAATGCCAATTAAAATCACAGTGAAATATCATTCTTCATGTATCACAATGTGATTAGTAAATAGAATGATTATAGCCAGTGCTGGTGAGGGAGTGGTGTGTTCACATGTTACTAGTGGGAGTAACTTGGTTTAAGCTTGCTGGAGGGCAGTCAGGCAGTAAGTAACAGAAGCTCATAATTACACAGCTATTCACTAATAGGTTCTCCTTTTAGAGATTCCCCCCCTTGGTGAGCCCCCACCCCTTCAGTTTTCAAAAGTTGCAAGAATACGTTTACAAGGTGTAATTAATACATTATTTATAAATAACAAAAGTTGGAGACAATGTAACTATAGAATTGGCTAACTAAATTTTAACATGTTCATGTAAGTTAAAGCTATGTAACCTTATAAGTATTGTTGTAGAATATTTAATAATATAGGAGAATGTTCACATTAAGTTGCTATAAGAAAGAAAACTTAAAATTATATATAAAGTACAGAAAAAAATATATTTTTATGCCTAGGAAACAATGCCAGGGAGGATCTATACCAACATGATAATAGGGATTATTTCAGGATGAAGTGATAATGGGAGCTTTCAATTGTATTATTTTTACTTATTTGTCTTTTAATTTTAAAAGAGTAAACATGCATTAATTTTATAATAAGAAACAAGTTGTTAAATTATGTTTACATATGACCTTAATTTTTTTGCCTTTTTGCAGTTTTTTTAAGTATATATTATTGATTATATATCAATATATTACAGTTGTCCCATTTTTTTCTTCCATTTATTCCCCTCCACCCTGCATCCTCCTTACCACCAGCATCCCATCCCCTATAGTTCATGTCCATGGGTTGTACATAGAAGTTCCTTGGCCTCTTCCTTTCCTATACTATTCTTAACCTCCGCTTGTCTATTTTGTGCCTACCATTGACGCTTCTTATTCCCTGTACCTTTTCCCCCATTATCCCCCCTCCCCCTCCCTGCTGATAACCCTCCATGTGATCTCCATTTCTGTGATTCTGTTCCTGTTCTAGTTGTTTGCTTAGTTTGTTTTTCTTTTTAGGCTCAGTTGTTGATAGCTGTCAGTGTGTTGCCATTTTACTGTTTATAGTTTTGATCTTCTTTTTCTTACATAAGTCCCTTTAACGTTTCATATAATAAGGGCCTGGTGATGATGAACTCCTTTAGCTGTACCTTATCTGGGAAGCACTTTATCTGCCCTTCCATTCTAAATGAAAGCTTTGCTGGATAGAGTACTCTTGGATGTAGGTCCTTGCCTTTCATGACTTTGAATATTTCTTTCTAGCCTCTTACTTGAGAGGTTTCTTTTGAGAAATCAGCTGATAGTCTTATGGGAACTCCTTTATAGGGAACTGTCTCCTTTTCTCTTGCTGCTTTTAAGGTTCTCTCCTTATCTTTAATCTTGGGTAATGTAATGATGATGTGCCTTGGTTTGTGCCTCCTTGGATCCAGCTTCTTTGGGACTCTTTGAGTTTCTGGGACTACTTGGAAGTCTATTTCCTTTGCCAGAGTGGGGAAGTTCTCCTTCATTATTTGTTCAAATAAGTTTTCAACTTCCTGCTATTCCTCTTCTTCTGGCATCCCTATGATTTGTATGTTGGTACGTTTAAAGTTGTCCCAGAGGTTCCTAAGCCTTGGCTCATTTTTTTGAATTCTTGTTTCTTCATTCTGTTCTGGTTGAATGTTTATTTCTTCCTTCTGCTCCAAATCTTTGATTTGAGTCCTAGTTTTATTCCTTTCACTGTTAGTTCCCTGTGTATTTTTCTTTATTTCACTGTGCACAGCCTTCACTTTTTCCTCTATTTTGCAACCATACTCAAAGCAATCCTATGAGCATCCACATTACCAGTGTTTTGAGCTCTGCATTTGATAGGTTGGCTGTCTCTTTATTGCTTAGTTCTTTTTCTGGAGCTTTGGTCTGTTCTTTCCTTTGGGCCATCTATTTTGGTCTCTGGAGCACCTGTTATGTTGTAAGGGCTGGAGCCTTAGGTATTTGCCAGGGCAGGGCAATGCACATGCTGCTTTGTGGCACTGTATGTGGGGGAGGGGTCTGAGCAGGAACAATGCCTCTGCTTAGTCGGTTCTTGGCAGCTTTCAGTACTTCTCCGCTACCCACAAGCATTGAGCCCTTTTGGTGCTGGTTCCTGGGTGGGTGGGTTTGTGTACATTCCAGGATCCTGAGGGCTCCTCCGACTGAACTCTCCTGTGAACCTGGGAGTTTCTCCTGCTGCTGCAACCCCCACAGGTTTTTACAGCTGGAGGTTTTGAGGCTTTCTTTTCCTGCACTGGAACCCTGGGTTGCGCAGTCTGTCTCGCTCCCCTGTTGTTCCTCTTGGTTTATCCATACACATATGTGGGACTGCCAGCTCCTGTTTCACCTGCCCAGTCCTCCAGTCACTGCCTTGCAGTGTCTCCTCTGCCCCGGCTTCCTGTCTCCATCTCTGTCCCTCCTACCAGTCTGGATGAATGATTCTTCTTTAACTCCTTGGTTGTTGGATTTCCATAGAATTTGATTTTCTGGCAGTTCTGGTTGTTTTTTGTTTTTAAATTTGTTGTTGTCCTTCTGGTTGTGCGAGGAAGCAAAGTGTATCTACCTATGCCTCCATCTTGGCCAGAATTCTCCTTTTTTTAACTTTTAAAGAAATGAAGTATAATCAATTAACATCTTCTATGTGGAACATTGACATAATTTGTGATCTTTTTTATAGTCCCTTCTTACATGTGGCCTGGCTAGTTAAAATTAATACAAGTTTTTAATTTGTTTTCTAATTTGCGTCTTGCTTGTCTTTCATAGATTCTTTTTTGGTGTAGTACTATAGTTCTCAAAACTTACTTTGGAGTCATTAAGCTCTCTCCCTCATGTTTCAGGTTTCTTTGTTATGAATCTGGGAAGAAAAGAAGATTCTTTTCCTAGGCTGAGGTTTTTATTGTGTATTGATGTTGGGGTAATCAGTGGCATTTTGTGGAATGAAAAGACAATTCCAAACAATAATTATAAAAGATATATGCATCCTTATTTTCTTTGCAGCATCACTGACAATATCCAAGATATGAAGCAACCTAAGTGTCCACCAATAGACAATTGGATAAAGAAGATAAGGTACATATATACAATGGAATATTACTCAGCCATAAAAAACCAAATCTTACCATTTTTGACAACAGGGATGGACCTTGAGGATCTTATGCTAAGTGAAATATATCAGACAAAGAAAGATAAATGCCATATGATTTCAAGTATATGTGGATTCTAAAAAACAAAAGAAATGAACAAACAAAACAGACACAAACTCATAGATTCAAAAAACAAACTGAGAGTTATCAGGTAGGAGGTTGCTTGGGGGCTATGTGAAAAAGATGAAGGGATTGAAAAGTACAAATTGGCAGTTACAAAATAGTCATGGGGATGTATAGTACAGCGTAAGGAATATAGTCAATAATATTGTAATAATTATGTACGGTGTCAGGTGGGTACTAGACTTATCAGGGAGATCACTTCATAGTTATATAAATGTCTAGCCACTATATTGTATACCTGAAATTAATATAATATTGAATGTCAACTATAATTTAAAAATTAAAACATTAAAAAGACATTAGGAATTTGGAATCTGTATATCTGGTTTGGGATCCCAGTTGATTGTTTTTCTGGTGATATAAACTTCTTGGGAATCTTTAGCCTCCCTCAAACTTAACTTCCTTATCTGTAAATGGTAATAACAATCCATTTATACATATAGATATATCTAATTAAAGTCAAAGGACTGGGTTAATGGCTAAACAAGGTTAAATGTTCAAGAGAGCTTTACAAATTCCATGGTACTCTAATACAAGTCTGAGGTGAATTTGTTATCTTGTCAAGCAGATTGGCAAGGGAATTGGGAGAAGGAGGTGCATCAGAGAAGCAGAGGAGCCTAGGTCTCTGTGAAGACCGAGAGTGATGGATAAGTGATGTTAATATATACCACAGTTTAGTCACATCATGGCTTCCTATTCATTTTGACTGCCTTTGTCCTTCCTTCCATCAGTCTCCCTACCCATTAAAACTCGATTACATATGCTAAGAGAAAATTTACACTTTTAAAACAGCTTATATTGGCATGATTTTCTTTTTTACCACTTCTGAAAATTGACATGTGACCAAATCATTTTACCTTTGGGAGCAGAGATGTACAGGACTATATACTTCTGTAATGCCAAAAATCACAATCTAATTTAGTAGAGGCAAGGAAAGAGAGGAATGGTGATAAATTTCTACATAAATGGTTCATGTCAGCATGAGATCATCTACAATCATCCTATTTGTCCAATAAAGAAATGGAGATTTAGGGAGTTGGTGTCACTTTCCAACACAAAGTTGGTGGCATCATCAAGACCCAAGTCCAGTTCTTCAGAATAAAGCTCGGTGCATCATATCACATTTGTCTCTTTGACTTAATTTCTGGAACTCACTTCAACCTTCAAGACCGAGGCACATGATTTGCCATCTTACACCTTACTTAGAAAACGTCACCAGTCCTTCTGTGAGTATGATTGTGTGTGAGAATAAATGGGAATATAAAACAGCCTTAAATTGGCAGATTTCCCCATATTCCTGTAGAATAAAATCATCATTATGTGATCAAAGCATTCCTTGGGTTCTCAGTTGATCTTTATGCTCAGTAATAAATTATATGTACTGGTTATTTTTCTTTGTGGTGGGTGGGTATATCTTGTGGAAAAAAAGGGGCCACATATTAACCTAACAAGCTCAGGAGAGGCCTGTGTGGCAGGAAGCACAGAAATCTGAAGTAACACAAAGATGATCTGAAATTAAAACGTATTATCTAAAAGCAGTTCATGGCAGGTAGTCACATCCTAGGGCTGGTATCTTTCCCTAACAAACATCAGTCTTTACCTTAACTGAGCCTGTTTCTTTTGCATCTAAGATAGCATACCTTTGGAATGTCAAGATAATTCCCTTTTATTCAGATCCTTCCGGGTACAGTCTTCCGCCAGAGCAGAAAGCTCGGGAGCCCCTCATTGTTGTCTTGTTCTTGTGTAGCATCTCTATGTGCTGTAAATGTTCATTGTTAACTACGGTATACCCACCAATGTACAAGAAGTGTGTATTTCTCCATTTTACTTTTCATCCAGTCCCAGAGATTTTCCTGCTTTGCTTTCTCCTGCCTCCTTAATCTACCACCAAAGGATTTCATGTAACCCCTTATGTCTTCTCCTTTTATTGTAATGTGTAAAATAAGGTGCTAAACTGACATTCTCTGGAGCATTTCACAATCTGTTGAGATTTTGCTTTCTGGAAATTTTCATCAATTGACTCAAACTCACGAAAATTCTCTACAGGTTTGAATGTTTCTTACATTGACAATCTGATTCTGTTTATTCAGTGGACTTAGTTTAGGAGAATGAGTCTGGGGTTGCCATCTTGAATTTTTCTTAATTATTGCTCTAACCCTCACTGTAGATTTTACAGTAATTAATGCAAAGGGGGCTTTCTTTCCTTTTTTGGATTACAGATGTGAGTGTGTTAAAATTTCTAGGGACAACAAAGATAAGTGGGTGCTGTGTTGTTTTCTCTTGCTTCCTCCATATGTGAAACCATTCTGATAGATCTGCAGGAAGAGATTTAGTTGCAGATGGCAGAGGTCAGTGTCTTGTGTATTCAATGTAGTCAATAATAAAGTCAGGACTTATGCTAACTGAATGTTAATAAGGAAGCACAAGGACCTTAGAAAGTCATTATGTCTGGTCATTTGCTTTGTAATATTACTTCAACAGGCTTAGGAGGCCAATGCAAGGAGATTTTTAAGCAAGTATCAAGAAAAGGCCAGAAAAATAAGGAAGCAATTGAAATGCTGTATAGACTGTAAGGTTCACATGATATACTACAGCTCAATGGAAGGAGCATTTCTGTGTAGTATTATTTCTTATTGAAGGAAATCTTGTCTTTGTCCAAATAAAAATGTTATGTTTTTCTTGTCTAAATAGTATGATTCCTTTTAAATATAATGTTCTTCTACAGGTACTAACTACAGGTCCTTTGAATGAAACTAATTTCATGAAACTGGTAATATTTTTCATGCAAAGATATTTATGCATCGCTACATTTGGGTGAGTAAATGGGAAGAAGCTAAGACTGGGTAACTAGTATAGGCAATGCATAAAAATGTAAACCAGCTTCTATCTCCCATGCTCTGCATTTTCCTCTTCAAGTTTGTTTTTTTCACAGCATGAAGATTAACATTATAGGTATGCATTTATGCATTCAGTCCAGACTTGGGTCTCACCTTTTGCTTCCTTTTTAATCCTTCATTCTTTCTCCTCAGTGAATTGTTATGCCCACAAAACTAAGAAGAAACCCACAATGGCACAAATTAGACACACACGTAAAAAAGAATAGACTTGTCATTATGCAATGATAAGGCCCAAGAGGAAGTACTATCAGTTGCACTGTCAATAAGGAGAAAGCATCTCAATTCCACAGGTGATGCAGGAATATAATGAGATCATTTCTCCATAATAATTTATAAATCCTAGGAGACATTCACTTCATCAAAGGTGTCTTAATTAATTAATATTAAAAGACAATCATGAGACTTCCAGTCAAGATGGCTGCATAGGTAAATAGAGCTCACCTCCTCACACAATCACATCAAAATTACAACTCAAATATAGAACAATCTTCACCCAATCATGAGAAATTGAGTTAAATCGAAGTCTGACAACTACAGAATTAAAGAAACATATCTATCCAGACGGGTAGGAGGGGCAGAGATGTGGAATAATCTGGTTCTACATCAATGTATGGTGGATAAAAATTTGGGATGCATATCTCAGGAGCAAAGAGACCCAGCCCCACACCAGGCTCCCCAGCCCAGGGTTCCAGTGCCAGGAAGACAAGTCCCCATAACTTCTGGATGCAAAACCCAGCAGGAGTTGAGTCAGTGGAAGAAATGTCTAGAATCCCAAGCAGTTCCCCTTAAATAAACCACACATAAACTTACTCAGACTCACTCCCTCTGAGCCCCAGTAACACTGGGGTAACAGCTTGAAAGGCACCAGTGGCCTATAGGGAGGAACCGAAGTGTCTGGCATCAAGGCTGGAACTAGGGGACAACTTCCTCTCAGGCAAAAAGGCATGCAGAGGCCATTATCCCTTTTCTGAGCCCTCTTCCCACAGAGTCACAGAGCCAGCAGGTGGGTACCATATCTGGGATTCCATCAACCAGGCTAACACTGTTTGCCCCACCCTGGAGATCCCCTGAGGTGCCGTCCCACCCAACTTATGGGCCCACCCAAACTGTTAACTGTGACTTTACCATATGGATGGCTTGTCATGGCTCATGCTTTACAACCTCCTAACTCCTATCAAACAAGTAATATCTGGCCTCAGTGAACTCCAAATTCCCATACCTTTTCTAAGTGGCTCAAGGCCTGGCACTAGCAACAGCCAGCCTAGATTCACACCTTGGTTTTTCCTGGGATATGCCAAGCCCAGCATAAGTAGCAGCAATCTCAGGTTGCTTTACAGCTCATGCAAGGTGGCCCGAACAGAACACAGGTGAAGGCTGACTTTGGCCTGCACCACCTGGGAAACTCTAGAGCCTACATACCCAGTGGACAGCTCTAGACCACATCAGAACACCACCACCTTGCCCCTGCATAGCTGATCCTCTACATAGGGCGAATGTTGATGGTCAGTGGTCACAGCCAATACTTGCAGCTGGCTGGCCTGGGTAAATCCTTCCCATTGACCTGTCAACAGCAATTGAAGCTCAATTACAAGAGGAGGGTGTTCTCAGCCTTATGGAGGATACACCTCAAGTACCCAGCTTGGGTGATAGTGAAGGTTGTGCCACTGGACTCCACAGGACACCTACTACTTTAGGCCATGCAACCAAGACAGGGAGTCATAGCAGCTCTACCCAATACATAGAAACAAAGACAGGAAGGCTGCCAAAATGAAGAGAAGAAATACCCCAAATGAAAGAGCAGATCAAAGCTCCAGAAAAGGACTAAACAAAATGGAGATAAGCAATGTATCAGATGCAGAGTTCAAATATACTGGTTATAAGAATGCTCAAGGAACTTAGTGAGGACTTCAACAGCATAAAAAAATCCATTCAGAAATGAAGTATGCTAATTGAAATAAAGAACAATTTACAGGGAAACAACAGTGGATGAAGTCAAGAGTAAAATCAATGATTTGGAACATAAGGAAGCAAAAACAACCAATCAGAACAACAAGAAGGAAAAAAGAAATCGAGGATAGAGTAAACAGCCTGTGGGACAACTTTAAGCATTCCAACATTCACATCATAGGGGTACCAGAGGAGAAGAGAAAGAGCAAGAAATTGGAAATCTATTTGAAAAAATAATGAAAGACTTCCTTAATTTGGTGAAGGAAATATACATGCAAGTCCAGGAAGCACATAGAGTCCCAAACAAGGGGGAAGCAAAGAGACCCACTCTAAGACATATCATAATTATAATGCCAAAGCTTAAAGATCAAGAGGCAATCTTAAAAACAGTAAGAGAAAAGCAGCTAGTTACCTAAAGGGAGTTCCCATAAGACTGTCAGCTGATTTCCCGAAAGAAACTTTACAGGCTTTAAGGGACTGGTAAGAAATATTCAAGGCCATGAAAAACGGGGACCTACAGCCAAGATTGCTCTACCCAGCAAAGATATCATTTAGAATCAAAGGGCAGATACAGACTTCCCAGGCAAAGAAAGACTAAAGGAGTTCATCATCGCCAAATCATTATTATATGAAATGTCAAAGGGACTCATTTATGAAAAAGAAAAGTAAAACTATGAACAATAAAATGGCAACAAATACATCTCTATCAACAATTGAATCTGAAAAACAAACTAAGCAAACAAGAAGAAAAGAGAATCATGGATATAGAGAGCATTTTGATGCTTGCCAAATGGGAGAAGGGTGTGGGGGAATGGGTGATGAGGTGAGGGGATTAAGAAGTACAAGATAGCCATGGGGATGTAAAATACAGTATAGGAGATGGAGTAGCCAAAGAACCTATACACATGACCCATGGACATGAACAATGGTGTGGGGATTGCCTGAGGGTGTAGGGGATACTGGGTAAAGGGGGCAAAGGAGGAAGAATTTGGACAACTCTAATAGCATAATCAATAAAATATAATTAAAAAAGAGAATCATACAATTTTAAAGCTTAAAATTGTAGCTTTAAGAATTAACATTAGAATTCCTATTATGTGAACTTGTTATTTTATATATCCATCTATGCATTCATTCAACATTTATAGACCTTGGGTTCAAACTTTTTGGCATTGTGCTATTTCACCAAGAGATATATCAAATCTAGTTTTTGTTCCTTTGTGATGTTAACTGCTGTCAATACTCAATGCTTAGATCTAGTCATTCATTGAGGGTTATAAAATCTTGTTACTTGTAATTCTATCATTCTGATTCTATCATTTGTGTTTTTTTAATAGCTGGAAAAGTTCTTTAAGAAGGTGAATCCCTTTATATGTTATTTGATGGTCTAGTGACAGTGCTGTATTTTTATTTACTCAGTATTCAAGATAAATTGGTTGTATGATTCAGACATGGTTTAAATATATTTGATGATTTTTAATCATTGCAATGCTTATCTTTGGAGTTTAAGTCATTTCATCTTTGTCCAGGGGTGGAGTGGGGCCTCATAAATTAGTTTTTGAGTCTTTGACATGGTCCTGGTAGTCTTTGATAGAGTCCTTGCTATTCATTTGGTAGGTCAAGATGTTTCAAGGTCATGTACATTTCTGAATTCTGATCTGATTCAGACATATCTTTAAGAAGCCATTTTTTAAAAATGGAGATGATTATTCAAGATCATAGTATGGCTGGTAGAGATTTTTATTTCTTCTTGATTGGTCATTTTTCTAGGCCTTTTCACTGGACAAAGCTAGAATACACAAACACACATATAATATATATTTCATATCAATATACATGTTTGTGATATATTTCATTATGTAAATTTTATAGACGAATAATATATAACACATGCATTATATCTTTATAAAGATATAATACTGGAATAAATATTTTTACCATCTATAAACACAAAATGCTTATAAATTCATACAAATATTTCCAATTTATATTTAGGATTAAGGTGGTTTTACTTAACTGGATCTTTATTATATCTATATCTCTTGAATTCCACACCAAGAATCTTATTTTCCAAGAACATAGGGAATTAGAAAACCCCCATTAATTATTGGTGATCACTTGTTATACATATAGTATATAAGATTAATAATATTAAAACTATCAATACCTATTATAAAAAACTAAAAATAGTTATTTATTGTTAGTATTAGTTAATAATTAAATATAATAATAATGACTGTGTTTTACATGTGCTAGTGCCTTACTCCTTACATTTTTTAATGGTCATACTAAACCTATATTATCTGATCACATAGGCATTACATACTAAAATCTCTCACTTTTAATCTTCAATAAATCTTAATTTTATAAATAGCTATATGTTTATAAAACATTTTATATGTTCAATACTTGCCATCAGTCTCTAGCCATATTGCTTGTTTGAATTTTGTTCTCTGGTAGATCCCTGACCTAGCAATTCCACTGCTGGGGTTATACCCTAAGAATCCTGAAACACCAATTCAAAAGAACCTATGTACCCCAACGTTCATAGCAGCACAATTTACAATAGCCAAGTGCTGGAAGCAACCTAGGTGCCCATCAGTAAATGAGTGGATCAAAAAACTGTGGTACATTTACAGAATGGAATAATAAGCAGCAGAAAGAAGGAGTTCCTACCCTTTGCAACAGCATGGATGGAGATGGAGGGCATTATGTTAAGTGAAATAAGCCAGTCAGTGAAAGACAAATACCATATGATCTCACCTATAAGTGGAACCCAATCAACAAAACAAACAAGGGGGCAAATATAACCAGAGACATGGAAATAAAGAACAAACTGACAGCAACCAAAGGGGTGGAGGGAGAGGAATAATGGGGCAAAGAAAGGGAAGGGTAATTAAAGGACATGTACGAAGGGCCCATGGGGAAAGATAATGGGGGGGGGATTGAATGTGGGCAGTGGGGGTGGGTAGGGCAGGGCAGAGTAATAGGGGGAAAATGGGGGCAATTGTAATTGCACAAAAATGAAAAAAAAGGGGAAAAAAAGAAGCACTCCTGAGGACACCAGTAACTGAAATATTACTTTCAGTCTCTCCTTTACAGTTGAGGGGTAATTTTCCTGAATAAAAAATCTTTGCTTGAAGGTTAGTTCTTACTGAATATAAAATCTTTTTATCCAAATCTTTTTCCTTGAGTATTTCAAATCAGTTACCCAATTCACTTTTTTTACGTATACTTTACTGATTATGCTATTACACTTGTCCAATTTTTTCTCCCCTTTTCCCTTTCCACCCTACACCCCCTGCTCTCCCACCAGCATCCTCCTGCCCTTAGTTCATGTCCATGGGTAATATATATATAAGTTCTTTGGCTTCTCCATTTCCTATATTATTCTTAACTCTCCCCTGTCTATTTTGTACCAACCATTTATGCTTCTTATTCCCTGTACCTTTTCCCCCATTCTTGCCCCTCCCCCTCCCCCTCCCCACTATAACCCTCCAAGTGATCTCCATTTCTGTGATTCTGTTCTTTAGTTTGCTTAGTTTGTTTTTTGGGGTTTTTTTTTTGGGGGGGGCATTCAGTTGCTTATAGTTGTCAGTTTGTTGTCATTTTACTGTTCCTAGTTTTGATCTTCTTTTTCTTAGGTAAGTCCCTTTAACATTTCATATAATAAGGGCTTGGTGATGATGAACTTCTTTGACTTTATCTTGTCTGGAAAGCACTTTATTGCCCTTCCATTCTAAATGAAAACTTTGCTGGATGGAGTAATCTTGGCTGTGAGTCCTTTCCTGTCATAACTTTGAATACTTCTTACCAGCCCCTTCTTGCCTGTATAGGAACTCCTTTGTTGGTAACTGTCTCCCATTTTCTTGCTGCATTTAGGACGTTCCCCTTATCTTTAATCTTGGGTAATGTAATTGTGGTGTGTCTTGCTGTGTTCTTCCTTGGGCCTCATTTACTTCAGATTCTCTGAGCCTCCTGGACTTCCTGGAAGTCTATTTCCTTTGACAGGTTGGAGAAGTTCTCTTTCATTATTTTGTCAAATAAGTGTTCAATTTCTTTCTCTTCCTCTTCTCCTTCCGGCACCCCTATGATTTGGGTGCTGGAACATTTAGAGTTGTCCCAAAGGTTCCAAAGCCTCTCCTCATTTTTTTGAATTCTTGTTTCTTCTGTTCTAGTTGAGTGTTTATTTGTTCCTTCTGTTCCAAATTATTAATTTGACTGCCAGTTTCCTTCCCTTCACTATTGGTTCCCTGTATATTCTTCTTTATTTCACTTTGCATAGCCTTCACTTCTTCCTTTGTTTTGCAGCTGTACTCATTCATTTGTGAGAGCACCCTGATTACCAGTGTTTTGAATTCTGCATCTGGTAGGTTGATTATCTCCTTATTACTTAGTTCTTTTTCTGGAGTTTTGATCTGTTCTTTCATTGGGGCCATAATTTTTTGTCTCAGTGCACCTGTTATGTTGTAAGGAGCAGAGCCTTAGGTATTCTCCAGGTGGGGCAACTCACATTACTGTGTTGTGGTGCTGTGTGTTGGGGAGGGGTCAGAGAGGAAACAATGCCACTTGCTAGCTTGCTCTGCATTCATCCCACTTTCCATCACTTCCCTCACTTCCCACTAGCAGATTGTGCCTTTTCAGGTGCTGGTTCCCAGGTGGGCTTGTGTGCATTCTAGGAACCCATGGGTCTTTCTAATGAAGTCTCTGGTGATGCAAGAGTTTCTTCTGCCATCACTACAACCTCCACAAATTTTTACAACCAGAGGTTTTAAGGCTTTAGTTTCCCTGTGCTGCAGTTCTGGGTTGCGCAGTCTGTCTCACTCCCTAGTTGTTCCTTCTGGCTTATCTACACATGAATTTGGGGCCACCCAGTCCACCAGCCACTGCCTTGCCTGGCCAGCCTGTCACTTTGCAGCATGTCCTCTCTGCCCTGGTTGCCTACTTTCACCTCTCCTACCAGTCTGGATGAATGTTTTGTCTTTAACTCCTTTGTTGTGGGGCTTCCATACAGTTCAATTTTCTGGCAGGTCAGGTTGTTTTGGTTTTTAAATTGGTTGTTGTCCTTTTGATTGTGTGAGGAAGCAGAGTGTATCTACCATGCCTGTATCTTGTCTGGAAGTTCTGGCCAAAACCCCCAGTTTACTTTTGAAATTTTGAAATAGTGTAGTTGAAAAGTCTGATGATAATCTAATAATCTAATTTATTATATAAGTTTCGTGCTCTTCTAGTCTAGATTACAAAAGAATTTTTCTTTTTTAAAATTCCTGTTCTTTTATTATAATATTTTTTTGTTTCTCTTTGGTTATTCTGGATTTATAATTTTAGATAGATGGTATGCATTTTTCAATGTGTGGTTTTAAGTTTCTTTCATTTCAGAAATTTTTTCTTGAGTTATAGTCTTTAGAATGTGTTTTAGTGCTTATTAACATTGATTTTCTTCAAGTATTTCTATATCTGTATGCTGGGCTTTCTTAGTCATTCTTTAATAGCTTCCCCCTTTCCAAAACATTTTAATCTATTGCTTCATTTATTTTTATTTTAATTTTTTCCATCTTCTCTTTCTTTTAGTGTATCATTTGTGGTGCTTATTTATTTACTCTTATTCTTACTAAATTTAGTCTTAATTTCTAAAATAATTTTTCTTAATTTTCTTAATTTCTGATTATTTTTTGTGTTATCTGAATTCTGAGTTATTCTAACTTTGACTTTTGTTGTCTTCACATTTTATCATTTTCTTAATGCCTTTAGCTAATTTTGAAATATTTTGTTTCAGTTTGATCTGCTTTTCAGTTTTATTGGCATTGTTTATAGCTCAGCTGTCCAATATGGTAGCCTTATCTTGCTATTTAAATTTAAATTAATTAAAATATTATAAAATTAAACATTTGATTTCTCAGTCTCACTAGTCAATAGCCCCATGTATCTAATGGACAGCATAGATACAGTGCATTTCCATCATCGGAGAAGCTCTATTGGACAGCCCTGGATTGTAAGGACATTATTCTCTTCCTATATTTTCTCTTACAGTAACTATCTAAGATATAGACTTCAACACTTTTAAGCTGCTCATTTTTATGTGAATTTAGGTTTTTTTAAAGAAATATTAGGAAGGTTGGCTCAGATAGCTTTTCTAACTTTATAGAACTTTCTTTTCTCTTTTTGTTTTATTGTTTGCTTTATTTCATATAGTATTAAAAAGCTTGATAGCTTGACTTCTGAGATTTATTTCTATTTTTCCCTAGATCCATTTTTTATGTGGGCCATGTTTTCTTCGTATCTGTTGTTCTGTTTCTGCTTAATTTTGATTCGATTCTCAGTAGTTCCCATTATGAGACCCTGTTCTGGAAGAAATTCCTGGCTGGTCAGTTTCCTGTGTGTGCAGTGGCTAGACAACTCCAGCTCAGGTTGTTTCTTAGGTCCCTTGTACAAAGGGACTATTTCACTGGGCAAAACCACCCCGGTGTCAGTCACTACTCTCAAGCTGTCCGGCCATGATATTCAGTAATACCTGTAGGCTGTTTGAGGTTCTTCTGTTCTCAGTCCATAGACCTCTGTTGCTTTTCTCTGCTGCTTCCTACACTCACATTGATAGCATGTGCATCTTGTGGCTATTGGGTTTCTTTGCTTGAATTTCCTTGAATTTTGGATTTATATAGTCTTGTTTTGTTGTAAATATAGTCCATGAGATTTTCATCTTACTACCTAGTTGTTCTGGCTAATTTAATGGGAGAGTTGGGCATGTTCTAAGCCTCTGCTGCTAATGTTATTGCCACCTTCACTGATGCACTTACTCTCCCTCAATTTCTTTGAAGAATAAACTATTTGAAAATCTTTATAAACTCCTCTTCTGGAAGGAATAGTTCTTCACAACTGTCTTGCTTTAGTTTGGGCAAACTACCTGGGCTTCCACCAGGATTTGGCTTGAAGGAAAGTCTGTTGATAGATCATGCAGGCCCTTCCAGTCATTCTCAGCCAGTTTATTGTGGGTGGAGCCCACAATAGCTGACTTTTTATTTCACTTGGACCTACATCTTAAGATCCTTTCTTGCCCAAGTGCTATATGTCTACTATGGACACCTAATACATGTTGCTTAATTGACCAGCTGCCAAGGTACATTTCCTTCTCATTGTTTAGACCCTCAAGATAAATTTTAGATTTATTTAAGCTGGAAGTTTGGTTTTAAAACAAATTCAAGATATATGTATATATATATTTCATATAATATATAATAGATCTCATATAATTTATACTATATATCTCATATATTATACATCTTATGTAATATACCTACTAACTTTGTAAAATTCAAAGTTGAAAGAATCTTTACAAATCTAACACAGCTTCTCACCTAGGCTCTATTGACATTTTGTGCCAGATATTTCTTTGTTGTGGGGGCTATCCTGCACATTGCAGGATATTTAGTAGTATCTCTGGCTTCCACCCACTAGATGTCAGTAGCACCCACCAGTTGTTACAACCAAAAATGTCTCCAGACATTGCCAAATGTCTGAAGGTAGGGAGGATGGGGGTGAAGTTGGGGTGAGAATTGCTCACTGTTGAGAACCATTGATCTAAAATTTCTATGATCAGTTGAAGAAGAGGCAGAGAGAGGAGCAATTATTTATATAAGGTCACCACAGGGCTATGTCAAAGCTGTTTTCTAGACTCTTCTGGAAGACATCGTCATGCTTAATTATGGTTCATTTTTGAAACTGAGTGTTCAAAAGATTTTGAAAATCATTATAACAAACTCTTTCTGGATCAAATTATTATTTAGATTATCTCTACTGTGGATATTTATTGCAAGAAGAAAAATGCTTACAGTTGGCTCTTGTTATGAAGACTAAAACACACCACAGGTAGGTCTTTGGACTTTGCAAAAATTTGGAAAATAAGTGTTTGGATAATAAGATCCTGTGGGTGTTTTGTTTTCTTATAAGAGGACTATTTTGAAAGTGCCTACTCGGGGGGCAGTATTCTTTAACAGAGTTGGCAAAAAAGAAGAAAAAATATTGGTAAGTATTTATGATTACTAAAGAATGCTAGGGAAGTAACCAAATTGACAAAGGAATGATGCTGCCAACATCTTTTTAACCCGTGGGAAGAATTCTGAGCCTAATTTGGTAATGTCTTTCTCTATCACCATCTACTGGAGATTTTTTGACAATATATTGTTCCAAATCCTGTACTATCTTTAGGAAATTTGGCAGAAATGAGAAGCAGAAATAGAGATGAAAACATAATGTTCATTAATAAGTTCAAAATAGGTTTATTGTGAGTTTTTTTCATGGTAGCCTCAAATGACTCTTTTTGGTGTTTTATCAAATATTGCTGTTTTCCTTTTCATATCTTTTTCAGAACTATAAGTTCTAGACATTTTATTTTAGATATATTAGAAGAAGAATGTGGAAAACAATTTCATAAAAGTTTGCTGCAATTAAGATGACCACTAATTTCATGTATTTTTTTAGAGACTATAGAATGGTGTAGATGCACAAAATACTGTTTTTTAAAAAAATTCAACAAAGCTTCTCTAATGCTATCATGGATGTCGGGCAATGGAGTTTTCCCCAGGAAAGGTCCCTTCAAAAGATACCTTTTCATTACTTCAGAAATTAATCACTATCCCCTCTTGGGAATATACAATATAAATGTTCTTTATATTGTATTTCACTAGTGGTAAATTGTGCTTGAATAATTTGGAGGGAAAGGAATTAAAAGCAAGGACAACTCTCATTTGATGAGCCCATAAAAGTATATGAGGTCTGTCTGGAAACAGTCCAGCCATTATTAATATAACAAGAATGGTTTGTGCAACATCAATGTAACCTGGCAGCCAAGGAGAGTGGACTGGAATGTGCATGTGTAAACAATGACAACTTCACTGTAGTAGTCATTGGCAGGGTGTAGCTGCCATTGAGCAAGCATGTGTACTGTGTGGCCATTGCATTCAAAATGACTGAGTGAGTAGAACAACGAATCTGCATCAAATTTTTCATTACGTTTGAACATTCCTTTTTGGTAACTATTTGGATGATTCAGAAGACTCTTGGGGATAATTCAATGAGTGCAGTGCAAATAAAAGTATGGCACAAATGCTTTAAAGATGGTCAAGAGTCTGTTGAAAGTGATCCACATTCTGGAAGGCCTGCAACAAGCAGAACACCTGAGAATGTTGCATGTGACTCAGTCCCCCTACTGTCCAGATTTGGTGCCCTGCAACTTCTGGCTTTTCCCAAAACTAAAATCATCTTTGAAAAGGATTTCAGACATTGATGAGATCAGGAAAACGCAACAGGCAGCTGCAAGGAAATGCAACAAGGATTTTGCAGAGTGTTTTGAATAGTGCAAGAGAGACTGGGGGAACCGTGTGAGATCCCAAGGTGCTTACTTTAAAGAGGAGTGAGGTGTCATTGTCCTATTTACAGTGTTTCTTGTATCTTGTATCTTCTCCAGTAAATGTCTCTATTCTTTCACATTACATGGCTGTGTAGTTTCTGGACAGACCTTGGCCTGTGTGCTATCTCCCGTAACTCCTAAAGTAACTCTAGAAGTAGCTATTCTTATCTATATTTTCCAAATCAGGACTATTGTAATACATTAATAATGTCCTATAAGTGAAGCTCTTTTATATGCTATAGGTTCAATCAAGTACTTCACAGATATTGAGTGTGTATTAGGCTATTACCTCAAAGAGTTGTTGTAAGAACTAAATAAGATAATGCAACAAAACACCAGACCCCGTACAGGTACTCCATCAGTGCTCACTCCCATCTCTTCACCATAGGCCCCTTTCCTGAACAACCTCCTGCTGTTCACGTACCCATCCTTCACATCCATCAATGACTAGCATTCGTTTTGGGACAAAATCTTTAGCAGCTATTCTTGTTATGCTGGCATCAGGTCACTCCAGCCCAGGCATAGAAATATCTATTGAACTAATCAGTGAATTTTTAAAAATATATTTTATTTATTTACTTATTTTTAGAGAGAGAGTAAGGGAGGGACAAAGGGAGGAAGAGAGAACATCAATGTGCAAGAGAAACTTTCATTGGTTGCCCCTAGAATGTCCCCAGCCAGGGACCTGGCCTGAAACCCAGGCATGTACCCTGACCGGGAATCAATCTGTCAACTTTTTGGTTTGCAGGGCGGCCAACCCATTGAGACACACCAGTCAGGGCAAAGTAATCAGTGACTTCTGAGGCAATCCCAATTCTAAAGCCTTCTATATGAAATTAGGTTAGCAATTACGATTCCAAGTACAGGATGCAAAGCACGCAAAATTTCCTTGAATATTTCAGGAGGCAATGAGAGGACCATTGGGAAAAAAGAGGCGAGGAGGGAAAGTGAACATTAGAGAACCATTTGTCCCTTGATGAGGTTACTTTTCATTAATATTCATAGAACCCACATCGGAGCTTTGGGGTTGAGAGACTAAGTCTTTCCAAATATTCATGGCAAATACTGTGTTCAGGTGCTTTTATAGATCTCCCACTGAGTTATAAAAACTAATTTTATTTCATTGAATTTGTTGTGCAGCTCTATTGTGATGAATATTTGACAGAGCAAGAAACAAAACAATTTACTTCACTTTCCTTTTTTATTTTTAATTTCAAGCCTATTTCCCCCATGCATTTGGGAGACAGAGGAATCTAAGATTTTTAATATGTTATGTGCATTTTAACCAACTTTAAACATCAGAGATTAAATGTGCCTTCCTGCTCTGCAGTATCATAACTGCTGCATGCATAGTAATGAAGAATTGAGAAAAGGGAAAAGAGAAAAGCTCCTATATGGCAATTATGCTCCGGAAAGAGAATTTAGCTTTCATCAAGTTGACTGATAATCCTGAATCTTCATATGAGAATGTGACTCATTTCTCTAAGATGCCTACCATGTTCATTTCAGAATATTAAATGGAATAAAAGCATATAAAAGCATACATTTTCTCCCCTACACTCCTCCCTTACCTCCAATGGAAAACAGTTCAACACAAAACCATTAATACTGAAAAATGAGGAATGGGTTAACAAGGATTGATTTTCTATGGAGGAGAAAAGTAAAAAAAGGATAGAATCTTTTGTATATTCATTTTCTGAAAGGAAAGTTATCAAGACTTTCTGATAAGTTACAATATTTTTACTTGGAAGTGATAATCTGTTTGAGGAAGTATTTTGGGAATCCTTAAGTGCTGATCAAATGTTAGTATATCCAACCAGACTGATTATTTTTACTACAATTTGAGTTTTGCCCAGGCATCCCACACTGTACTTACAGGATACAGAAAATTTACTTGCTTCAGCTTACTAAAACTCCAATGCTCTGCTGCCCTCCATGAATATATTAAGAACAAAAACAACAAAACATATAAAGTTATACCCAGAGGCTGTCTTTCACATGCTCAGAGAGAAGTTTGTTGAGGATGATCTCCAGCTGTCCTCAATGCCTTTCTCCTTGTCCTAGGTCCCCTTCTCCTATTAACTTTTGAGATTCTCTGTGGCAGGGACAAACGATTTGTGTTTATATCTCCACAATCACCTAGCATATTAGCTGGCTCATGCTAGGTGACCAGTAAATAATTGTTAAACTTAATTAATGGATTCTGCTTTGTCATCCTGTGTGACATCCTGTGTGCTGGCTATGTCCTCTGAGAATATTATCAACAGCTTGTCCATGCTTTCATCATAAAGTAGTCCTTCTTTATCCATGGTTTCACTTTCCATGGCTTCAGTTACCCATGGTCAACCGTGAACCAAAAATGTTAAGTGGAAATTTCCAGAAACAAACAATTAATAAATTTTACATTGTTCACCATTCTGAGTGGCATAATGAAATCTCCAGCTGACTTGTTCTGTCCAGTGGAGACATGCATCATTTCTTTTTCCAGCCTCTCCACACTGTGTATGCCTCCTGCCCCTTAGGCATTTAGTAGCCCACTCTGCTAATCAGATCGACTGTTATGGTATCATGGTGCATGTGCTCAAGCAACTATTTTACCTAATAATGTCTCCAAAGCACAAGAGTGGTGTTGCTGACAATTCACATATGCCAAAGAGGAGCTGTAAAGTACATTCTTTAAGTGAAAAAGTATATATATAAAGGAGAAAAAACAGTGTATGTAGGGTTAAGCACTAGCTTCAGTTTCAAGCATCCACTGGATCTTGGGATAGATTTCCCTGTGAATAACAGAGAACTAAGGTAGTTCTTCATGATGTAACGATTATTCCATGGAATTTAGTCCTGCTTGGAATAGAGGGTTGGGAATATATGCATAATAATGTTTCTTACAGCTTCCAGATACTTGGTGTCATTTAGTTAATGTGGGCTTTGGACTCAGACAGACCTGGGGATGAATCCTGATTTTGCTGCCTGCCTGAAGTGTCGCCTCAGTGAAGTAACTTAACTTTCAGCGCCTGAATTAGAATTGCTCAATAAATATATGTAGAATGAATTAATAAATTAATTATCTCTAAACTCCATTTTTATTTTTCCTAAAATGGGGAAAAGTATGTACCTATCAGTGCTGTTAAATACCCTATTTGGCAAACTCAGGAAAGTATAAAATTATTTTAATGTCTTACATACATAGTTTTTCATATTCACCTGTCATTTTTTCTTGCCCATTCTACATATCTACAACCTTCTGAATTATCTCTTTATATATAATTTTTATTTCTGGGAAGGGTAACACCTGATACTATTTTATATTAATATGATTCCCTATGTTTCTACAACATATTGTTTATGTATGTAGCATCTCGGGGGTTTTCTTTTATTTCAATTTTAATTTTTTAATTTTTTAATGAAACACAAAGCAAAGGAGACTAGAGTTCCAACTTATGGGTAGCTTTTATGCTAATACATTTAAATTACTTTTTTAATCTTGACAGTTTATTTGTGGGAGGAATGAAGAAGACAGGAAATGAAGAAACAGTCCATTAAGCTTGACAGGTGTGTTTGTGCTTGCAGTGGTTGATGTGCACTCAGCGCTGCAGGGAGAGCCAGTTCACTCATAGCATAGCAGGTCTCATGGTCACTAGATATGTTAGGTCTTAAGAACACCACAGCCTCCCTGTGGATGTTTTGGGACTTGCTAGAGCATGAAAAAATTTGGAAGAAACATGAAAGGCCTACTCAGTCTAGGATTCTTCGATCTAAAGCAAAGCACTGTCCCCTTTTTTATGTTGTACATGTTCATACCCAGTAGACTCAGGTAAGAAGTTAAGCTACAGTGGGGGTGGGGGAAGATGGAGTGGCAGAACCTACTGATGGTTTCAAGAAGTAGAATAGAATACTGGTTAACAGCGTGGATTCTGGAACTAATTGAGCACCTACTATGTACACGGTACTGGGGATAAAGCAGTGGAAGAAAATCCCCACTCTCATGGAGTTTACATTTTAGAGGGGAGAGACAAATAAAAAATAGAATAAATCAGTGATATAGCATATAGAAGATTATGAGTACTGTGGAGAAAAAACAATCAGGGAAAGAGACAGGGAGTGCTTTTTATTCTTCTTTGGTCCATCGTGATAAGTTTTCATAATTCAACTTTTTAATGTGTCAACTTCTAATTCTTGGGTGGCTTTGATTCTCCTCTACCAACTCTATTCCCCTCCTTTATTTTTCCAGCAAGAGCAAGTCTTGCAGTTTGCATCTGGTATGGACAGAGTAAGTATTCACCACTATGGTATAAATTTAGGAGTGAAGAAAATAATTATTTATGTGAGCTTGCAGTAAAGCTCTACATCAAAATTAAGCTTTTGTTTTTTCCTTTTTTTGCTATTTTCTGCATGTTATATGTCAATAATATTGAATTGGGTTGTGACTTATTCACTAAATTCTGCTAGGGTCTAATGAGGAAAGACCTAGTCCCAGCTGTAGGAAACCTTACTTCCAAGTGGAGCAATATTTATATTTTCCATGCATGTCCCTTCTCTTTTCAAAAGAGGTTTGGGCATCTGTTATCAAAATGGAGTAAACACCATGCAACACATGCAAAAAAGTGAGTACTAAGGAAAGGATGAGAATGAACCACATCACATTGACAATGGTCAAACACTCCAGAAGCCTCCAGTTTTCCAGAAGTTACGACCAAAGTGAAGGACACCTATTAATTTATAAAGAAGGTGAGGGTGCCCTTTCATCTAATTTCTTAAAGGAATTCTTCATGTTGGAGGGTCAATGAGGAAAGAGAAAATAATGTGGTGGAGAAGTGCCTCATTAATAGCTTTAGAACAAATCCAAATTTTTGTTGTTGTTGAGTATGCTTATTGTGACTAAGAACCGTCCTCCCTCTGTCCCCTTTCATTCTCTTAGGTTTCTGAGATTGGGGTCAAAGGACAGGGCCCTGGAAACCTGTTTGGACTCATGTGGAGATACAGGGTCACCTTTGCAAAGGCAGGGGAAATCTCAAGGCCTTCGAAGAAAGTGGGAGGGATGATTTTCTCTGCCACTCCTCAGGACTACCCCCTAGTTTTGGCCCTTCATGTCATGACTTGCAGACATTTTTGACCCTGATCCTGAATTATAAGTAAATGTTACGTTGCCACCTAACACACACACACACACATACACACTCACACACACACACACACCCCTGAGCAAAGAGTTCCCCAAATTTGTAAAATAGTATTTTCTCATATTATGAATGACACACTCTGATTTTTAAGTGTCTTCCAATTCTATCTTTTCATTGCTACTTTACAATTAAAAATTATTTTCAGATCCAACAAATTGGTCACAATCTACACTTTGAAAAATAATACTTTAAATCATCCATTTTCAACCAGGATAACTTTGCAAACTTTACATACCTGTCTATCCTTAGATGATTTGTTGTGTTTAAAGAAGTAAAATATCCCTCGATAATTCTAATGTCTTCCTGCCCATTCAAAGTGACTGATGCCATAAAAAGAAAATAGGAAAAGAAAGGGAGTATCTTTTCCAAAGGCTTAGAGCAGAGCTGGTTTCCTGGGTTCTGGGGGTACCACTCTTAATAGAAGGAGGTTCTAGGTTCCAATTAAGACATGAGATATTGGATGACCACATTTTCTAGGTGACAAGCTCTAGGGGCTTATAAAATAATTTTTTCCTCCCATCTTCTAAGTTCTTCTGGATGGGCCATTACTAAATTAACATGAGATAGATTAACGGGAGAAAATGTCTAAAGTTTATTTTATGGATGCACATTTGAGGGTGCCATAATGAGACCCAAACTACATTGGGTAGTGGAGACTTATATGACATTCCAGAGCAAAGGACAAAGAGGAATTATGGTTTGGGACTACAAAGGACAGGAAGACAATTCACATGGAGATAAAAAAGCGATTGTTTGGTAAATAAATATTTAATGGGCCATCTTTAACAATGGAACAGAGAGAACTTTGAAAAAATGGGCCTTGCTAGGTTCTTCTCTATCTACTACATACTAGGTTGTATTAAACTGTAGTTATCTAAATTTCTTTAGTCTAGTAACAGGGGAGTTCAAATATTTTTATTTTTCTTTAAAGTTACCAACTTAAGATCAAGATGGTAGTGGCAGAGGACTGAAGATGGCAAAAGAGTAAGTGGAAGCTACATTAAACTCTTCCCAGTATCAATCTGGGATTATAAATAAATTGCAGAAAAATCATTCTGAATAACCAACTGAACACTAGCTGAACTCTAGCCTTATAACCAAGGACAGGCAGAAGAAACCATTTCACCACAATGAGACTGGTAGGGAGTGAAGAGGAGGTGTGAGAGGGCTGCCTGGGCCCATGGGCTGCTGAAGTGCTGGAGGGATATTTCAGCAGCCAAGCATTTCCCCTAAGAAATGTGGAGTATAAACTTTAAGATGGGTTTCCCAGCCTATAGCATCAGAGCTGGGAAAGGAACTCAGATAATGTCCAGTTGTGAAAAGCAGCAGGGTTTTTATCCACAAGGGGGTGGTGGCTAGAGATGCAGAGTCTGTTAAAGGACCAATGCACAAAATTTCATTTGCAGCCACTTACCATGTGCTCCAGCAGAGGGAAGGCAGAGTGGACTAGAGATGCTTGAGGAGAGTATGGGGTTGGTGGCTCTGGGGGAGAACAGAAGAACAGCTGCCAGTATCCCTGTGCTGAGTCATTCTCCATACTGAGGAGGACAACTTTCTTAGGCAGAGCACTCCTCTCATCCTGCAGGAAAGCAATAGCCCCTCCCACAGGAATTATTCCACCTCATCCTGTGGACCTTAAGCTGGGCTAATGAGTACAGGTTGAGGCTATATCATTGATAGGTTTAACAACTAAAGTGAACTTCTGGGAGCTCTGAGACTTCAGCTGACCCAGTCCCAGGCCTGGTGCTGGTAAAAGCAAGACCTAATGCACAACCAGGTTCTTCCTGCACACAAACAGGCCCACAAGAAAGAGTCATATGCCATGGACCACTGATAGCTCTAAATGGGTTGCCCAGAGCCAGTCACAAACATTGTCTGAAAATGGTCTGCATCAGAGTCCTTGCAGATTTACCTATTACATAGAAATAAACACAAAGAAACAGCCAAAAAAGGAGACAAAGAAATGTACCCCAAATGAAAAAACAAGAAAATTCTCCAGAAGAATTAGATGAAATGGAGGCAAGCAATTTATCTGATAGAGAGTTTAGAGTAATGATTATAAGGATTCTCAACAGCATGAAAAAAGACATAGAAACCATAAAAAAGGACCAGTCAGAAATAAAGAATGCAATATCTGAAATAAATAGTACACTGGAAGGAATAAAGGGTAGGTTAGATAAAGCAGAAGATGGAATCAGAGATTTGAAAGACAAGGTAGAAAAAAAAATAGGTAGAGCAGCAAAAATTTTTTTTTCTAAAAATAAGGACAGTTTAAGAAAACTTTGGACAACATGAAGTATAACAACATCAGCATCATGTGACTACCAGAAGAAGAAGAGAGTGAGTAAGGGATCAAGCACCTATTTGAGGAAATAATGACTGAAAATTTCCCTATACTGGTGAAGGAAAAAGATACACAAGTCCAGGAAACTCAGAGAATCCCAAACAAGTTATACCCAAAGATCCCACATCAAGACACATCTTAAACTGGAAAAGCTTAAGAACAAGAAAATAATCTTAGAAGCCTCAAGAGAAAAGGAATAAGTTACCTACAAGGGAGTGCTAATTAGACTGTCATCTGATTTCTCAACAGCAATATTTCAGGCTGGAAAGGATAGGTATGAATTATTCAAGGTGATGAAAAGCAAGGGTCTATAAACAAGATTGCTTTACCCAGAAAGGCTATTATTTACAATTGAAAGAAAAATAAAGAACTTTCCAGATAAGAAGAAGCTAAAGGAGTTTGTTAACACCAAAACAGTAGGTCAATAAATGTTAAAGGGCTTGTTTTAAGAAGGAGAAAATAGTTTAAAAATCAAATGATAATAAATAAGTATCTAATGTAAATGTAAATAGCTTAATTCTCCAATCAAAAGACATATGGTAGCTGAATGGATAAGAAAATAAGACCCATATGTATGCTGCCTCCAAGAGACCCACCTCAGACTGAAAGACACACAAACTAAAGGTAAAGGGATGGAGAAAGATATTTCATGACAATGAAAGGGAAAAAAGCTGGGGTAGCAATACTTATATCCAACAAAATAGACTTTAAACCAAGGCTATAGTAAAAGGCAAAGAAGAAAACTACATAAAGATAGGTAACAATCCAACAAGGGGATATAATTCTAGTAAACATTTAAACACCCAACATAGGAGCACCTAAAAATGTAAAGTAAATCTTGATTGACATAAAGGGAGGGATTGACAAAAATGCAGTCTTTGTTGGGGATTTTAACAACACTGACTTCAACGGATAGATCTTCCAGGCAAAAAATTAATAAGACCACAGTAGCCTTATCTGACACATTAGATCAGATTAATTTTATAATTATCTCAGAGCATTTCAATCCAAAGCAGCAGAATATACATTATTTTCCAGTGCACATGGAACCTTTTCTAGGATAGACATGTTAGGACACACAAAAAGTCTCAATACATTTAAGATTAAAATCATATCAAGCATCATTTTAGACACATACCATGGAAGTAGAAATCAATTGCAAGAAGAAAAGTGAAAAATACACAAAGGCATGTGTATACTAAACTAAATAACATGTTATTAAACATGAATGAATCAACAATGAGATCAAGGAAGAAATCAAGAGGTACCTTAACACAAATGAAAATAAGAACACAACTACCCCAAATCTATGGGATATGGGGAAAACAATTCAAAGAGGGAAATTCATAGCATTACAGGCCTATCTCAAGAAACAAGAAAAATCTCAACTAATCTAACTTTAAACCTAAAGGAACTTGAGAAAGAACAGCAAAGCCCAAAGTGAGTAGAAGGAAGGAACAAATAAAGATCAGAACAGAAAGAAATGAAAGTGTCTAAAAAATGATAAAAACAGATCAATGAGTCCAAGAACTCATTCTCTGAAAAGATAAACAGGATTGACATACCTTTCACCAGACTCAAGAAAAAAAGAGAAGACTCAAATAAATAAAATTAGAAAGAGAACTGGCAACTGACACCAAAGAAATACAAATGATTGTAAAAAAAATGAGCAAATATATGCCAAAAAATTGGACAACCTGAAAGAAATGGATAAATTTCCACAAACATATAATCTCCCAAAACTAAATCAGGAAGAATTAGAAAATCTGAATAGACAGATTACACCTAGTAAAATTGAAGCAGTTATCAAATAACCCCCAACAAATGAAATCCCTGGACCTGATGCCTTTGTAGAGGAATTTTACCAAACATTCTGAGGAGAACTAACACCTCTACTTCTCAAACTATTTCAAAAAAAAAAAATCAAGACTAGTGAAGACTCCCAAAGCTCATTTTACAGGGCCAGCAGTATCCTAATTCCAAAGGAAGATAAAGATACCACAAAACAAATTATAGGCCAATGACCCCGATGAACATAGACATTAAAATCCTAAACAAGGCATTAGCAAACTGAATAGAGCAATACATTAAAAAGATCATACACAATGATCAATTTGGATTTATTCTGGGAATGCAAAGTTGTACAATATTTGTAAATCACTAAATATGATATACCACATAAACAAAAGGAAGGATAAAACTACATGATCACACGAATGGATGCAGAAAAAGCATTTGAAAATCCAGCACCCATTTATGATAAAAAATCTCAGCAAAGTGGGACTAGTGGGAATATATCTAAACGTAATAAAGACCATACATGAAAAATCCACTGCCAGCATCATACTCGGTGGGTAAAAACTACAAGTGTTCCCTTTAAGATGAGGAATAAGACAGGGATGTCCGCTTTCACCTCTCTTATTAAACATAGTACTCAAAGTCCTAGCCACAGCAATCAGACAAGAAGAAGAAATTAAAGGCACACACACTGAAAAGGAAGAAGTAAAACTGTCTTTATTTGCAGATGACTTGATATTGTATATAGAGAATCCTAAAGATTCCTCCAAGAAACTATTAGAACTGATAAATAAATTCAGCAAAGTAGCAGGATACATTACTAATATCCAGAAGACAGTTGCATTTTTATACACCAATAATGAACTATAGGGAAGGAAAATTAAGAAAACAATCCCA
Organism: Mormoops blainvillei; assembly: GCA_004026545.1. NCBI lineage: Eukaryota > Metazoa > Chordata > Mammalia > Chiroptera > Mormoopidae > Mormoops > Mormoops blainvillei. Next base: position 20,802 of record PVJD01003958.1, on the reverse strand, counting down.
TTCATAATTTGCTTTAAAAATAATAAATTCAAAATGTATTAAACACTTAAGTTATAACCCAAAATCATAAAAATCTTAGAGGACTACATAAGCAGTAAACTCTTGGATATTGGTCATAGCAATATTTTTCTAATATATCTCCTCAGGCAAGAGAGACAAAGGAATAAATAGACAACTGGGACTACATCAAACTAAAATGTTTTTGTACAGCAAAGGTAACCATCAACAAAATAAAAAGACAACCCACTGAATGGGAGAACATATTCACCAATGAAACATCTGATAAGGAGTTAATATCCAAAATTTATAAAGAACTTATAAAATTCAACATCTAAAAAACAAATAATCCAATTAAAAAATTGGCAAAAGTCCTGCATAGACACTTCTCCAAAGCAGGCATACAGATGGCCAATAGACATATGAAAAGATGCTCAATATCACTAATCATCAGAGAAATGCAAATTAAAACCACACTGAGATATCATTTCACACCTGTCAGAATGGCTACCATCAATAAATCAACAAAAAACAAGTGTAGACAAGGATGTGGAGAAAGGGGAACCTTTTCATGCTATTGGTGGGAATGCAGACTGGTGCATCCACTGTGGAAAGAAGTATGAAGATACCTCAAAAAATTAAAAATGAAATCGCCTTATGACCCAGCAATTCCACTTCTGGGAATATATCAAAGAAACCTGAAACACTAACTTAAAAGAGCATAGCACCCTTATGTGTTCAGTGCAGCATTATTTACAATCACCAAGATATGGAAGCAGCTCAAGTGTCCCTTAGTAGATGAGTGGGTAAAACAACTGCGGGACATTTTCACAATGGAATACTACTCAACTGTAAAAAAAGAAGAAAATTTTGCCATTTGCGACAGCATGGATGGACCTGGAGAACATTATGCTAAGTGAAATAAACCAGTAAGAGAAATGCAAATACCATATAATTTTACTCATATCTGGAACCTAATGAACAAACTGAACTAACAATAAAAATATAGACAGACTCACAGGTAGAGAGTAGGCTGATAGCTCTGGGTGGCAGGGTTAGGGAGTGGAGGGATAGAGCACAAAGGAAAAAGGACTCATGGACAACAGTGTGGTGCTTGCAGGGGAATATAAATGGTAATGAAAAAATACAATAAAAAATAAAATAACATAAAATAAATAAAATAAAATAAATCGACAAAATTAATAGCTCAAGAGGCACATGTTTGGTGTAGCAAAACTTTAATCTTTTCAAAGCTAAATACATTTAGACAGGAGAAACACTAAATCCAAAGAAAGCCTACCTTCACTGAAGCCTGGGTTTTTAATCCTTACATGCTTAAGAGAAAGGACTCTGGGGCTCTAGGGCCAAATGTCCAATTACAATAATGCCCTACTGGTGGGAAGGCAGGCTGGTACAGCCAACTGTGGGTAACAGTATGGGATGTTCCTCAGAAAATTAAAAATGGATCTGCATTTTGACTCAGCAATCCCACTTCTGGGAATATCTCTGAAGGAGCCCAAGTACTAATTCTTAGGAATATATGCACCGCTATGTTCACTGTAGCATTGTTTATAACAGCCAAGATTTGGAAGCAGCTCAAGTGTCCATCAGATGAGTGGATAAAACAACTATGGGACATTTACACAATGGAATGCTATTCAGACATAAAAAGAATGAATTCTTACCATTTGTGACAGTATGGATGGACTTAGAGAATATTATGCTAAATGAAATAAGTCAGTTAGAGAAAGACAAATATCATAAGATTTCACTAATATGTGCAATGTAAAGAACAGAATAAACAAGTAAAATAGAAACAGACTTGTGAATGCAGAGAACAGGCTGTTGGTTGCCAGAGGTGAAGAAGATTGGGGTACCGGGTACAAAAGGTGAAGGGATTAAGAAGTACAAATTGATAGTTATAGAACAGTCTAAGGGATGTAAAGTACAGCATAGGGGATATAGTCAGTAATATTGTAATAGTTATGTGTGATACCAGGTGGGTACTTGAAATATCAGGGACACCACTTTATGAAGTATGTGATTGTCTAACTACCATGCCGTACATCTGAAACTAATACTAAATAATATTGAAAAAAGAAAATAAATACTTTTCAAAAAAAACATAGAGAAATAAAAGAGTTTTCTGGGGAGAGCAGTTACTATTGACTAGGGTTGACAGGTGGCATTGCCCCACTTCTGGTTTGCCACTGGGAACAGGCCTTTAGTTGAAGCCCTGACTGATCTGAGTGTTAGTGTGATAAATTTAATCTTCAGTAGGGCATTCTGCTATATGGGTAACAAAAATCTTCACCTTCGACAGTGCTCTCAGTCTCAAAGTGATCTGCTCCATCAGCTGTTGTTCTCTTTGGGGGTGGAGCAGGTGTGGAGGGAAAGCTTGGCTGCACGTACAGGCCAGCCTTTCAGCTGCAAGGCAATGTGTTTAGAGTTGAGAAATGACTCAGTCCTCAATCCCCAGCATTGGATTCCCAGGTCCATTGCTAATTTGTGCTACAAATGTGGGCAAGTTACTGAGCCTCTCTGTTAAGACTATCCTCATCTGCAGAGTGAGGCTAATAAAAATACCTGCCTCAGGAGATTTTGTGATGATTAAATGAGATAGTGTGTGTGAAGTGCTTAAAACAATGGCCAGCACATGGAAAACACTCAAGAGTAAGTAGTAGCTTCACTCTTTTGTGTAATGCATTAAAGGCATGACAAATATGTGCAAGACAACAAAGACAGTTCTTTTATGATTTTAAGCAAATGTTATAAAACTATTTCTGAGACAAATCTAATTCTACTTTAACTAAAACTGTATTTATCCCATTACTAGTATTTATTTTAAAGAGCTACACCATATATAAATCATTCTAACTCTAGACACACAAGAGGCTGGATTGGGTTTCAATTCATAATGTAGGTACCTTTAATTGCATAGTAACTCAAATACTCAAGAAAATCCACGGAAGCAACCCAGTTATAGGGGATGGCTTGAATCTGAGGGGAGCTGGTCCCCTTTAATAGCTTACAGTTATTCTCTGCGACCACCCAGCATTAAGCCCTTATCAGATTTGCATTATAGAAACTATTTGATTTACCTGAACTTACTGCCTAGGAATTCACCCTTACAAATAGCATTCCAATGATTTTCATCCTCTCCTGCTCCTGTTCAAACACCTACCACACCTCTCTGTCCTTTGTTTCAAAGGAGTTCTCTTTGTTTTAGCTTCTTAACTGTAGCTCAGCTTTTTAAAAAATTACAGTTGACATTCAATGTTATTTTACATTAGTTTTAGGTGTACAACATAGTGGTTAGACTAGCTCAGCTTTTAATAGCTTACAGAATTAACATCACTACCACTTGCCTTTATTTTCCTTTACTTATTCATTAAGACAGTCCCCTCACTGTGGTGGCTCATACTCTCTCCAGAGCTTTTCTTTCTCTTTACCTCTAATACTTTTCCCCCTTATTACAGGGGAATATTATCTCTAACTGTTCCCAGCCTAAGACGAAGAAATTGAGATTTGGAAAGTAAAAAGACTTGTCTAAGTTGATGTGTTTAGCTTGTTCCAGGGCAGAGCTGATCCTAGCAGGGCAGAATTCTGATTTCTAGTCTAGTGATTTTATTCCTAGTAGCTGTTGCAATTGAGTTTTATAACACAGATGAATTTATTTTCCTTCACAGGTTTTTTTTTTTTCTGTTACTGGGACCTACTTTCCTCTTACCTCCTATTAGATGAGACCCTAAAAGCTCTTGGAAATAATTAATGAGATTCAAGTCGGGCTGTGTGTGTGTGTTCATGTGTGCTGGGGAGTTGAGGTGAAGAATCAAGTTAAGGGAAAGGGTTTTAATTGACAGAGGGAATTTTATTTTGAATGAGTATTTGAGGATATAACATTTTAGTAAGTCTTTCCCTTTTGAGCTGGTTTATTGAGTCCACAGACTAGCACACCACAACACTATCCCTTTCATCACTCTTGGTCAGAGGCCCTGTAGTTTGAAATGGCGATTTTATTGCTTCCAACTGGTATTTTGAAGGAAAAAGGCTTCGTCCTTTCTCTCACCTATTTTTGTTGAAAAAAGGCAGGGATTGGAAGCTAATGTGTTCTCATGTCCATTTTAAGTCCAAAATTAAAAGTATTGCCAGGTTTCATAGTAATAGGCAATACAAAATGTAAGTACATATATTTCAGTGGATTTTTGATATGCATACTAATTAGATATAGTTAACACATGGAATGTGTTTTTTAAAATAACTTTTGTCAATATAGTTGAGACGAAAAAACTAATATTATTTAAATACTTAATATTATTTATATTTATAATAAAATATTTTAAAAATGAGTATCAAGGTTTATGACCATTTAGACAAAGAAAATGCTTTAGGAGGCATGTCTGTAAGGAAAGATTCCTCAGGTAACTTGGGTAAAACAAATCCTACTTTCACATAAACTTTCATGAAACTAGGAAATTAAAATATGCTTAAGACTTTGAACATCTGTATTTATTTCATAGATTGAAACAAATGCATATATAATAATTATAGAAAAAGTTCAAATGTATACATTATTTTTATCAGTGTTAAGTGCCAAACCTAGAATTTCTAAAGACAAAAGTTTAAGTTTATGATTTAGCTCATCTTATATTAGGCAAAATTTAGGAAAAATTGAGATAATGAAGATATAAATTCCCTTTGACTCATACACTTTTATTTTCCTTCTGCTATCATGGTGATCATTTAATTCAATTTAAATCTAGAAGCATAGACCGAGTGCGTGCTAGGTGCCAGATTCTGTGCCAGGTGCTCTGGATAATTCAAAATTAGATAAGATGCATTTACAACTGGTAGACAAGACAGGCCAAATGCAACTAAATGTAACATAATTTTTATATGAGTATTCTGAATGGGATAAACAAGTCTCTTGACAGAGAAGAGCTTCATAGAGAAGTGGATGGTGCTAGTGGTAAAGCCGGGAAAGGCCATTCCAGGCAGAGGCCAGCATGAGCCAAGGTAAATCTCGGAAGGCTTAGAGGGGATGTTGGAGGTGAAGGAGATGAGGCAGGAAGGTTAGGGAAGGTTACTGAAGGCCTTACCTGGAGGTTAAAAGGTTTAGACTGTTTCCTGAGCAAAGGAAAAACAATGCTAAAGAAGAGCGTGAAATACCTCTTGGTGTTGAAATGCTAATGGTGTTAATTCCTGAGGGCCCTGAGTCTCCTGGGCAAGTAAATACCTAATGTTCTGCAGAGCCTGAGGGCTTGCCATCCAGGTTGCACTGTGATATTAGGAACTGTGTAGGTAAGTGTTGAATAGTTGCTGGGGCTATGTGAAGCAGAGCCAACCAGTAATGAGTAAGATGATTGTCAATTGGAGTCTAGCTAAAGATGAAAAATCACTAATGTGATATATAGCTAATTAGCACAGTCCTACAAACTTTTTGTGGCAACATTCAACAAACAAGGTGAAGTCAGTTGGGTTGATATTACTGATAACTGATCATTTCACAGACACCTGTTTTTTGATCCTTCTTCCCCTAGTCCGCCAAATGCCTGTAGTCACTCATCCTCGATCAAGATCTATGATGAAGGCCAAAAATGTGCTGGTGTGTCCTGAAGGGGTGGGGGTGGAAATATTTACCAAGAACAGACATTATGCCTTTTTGACAAGAGACAAATGTTTCATTCAAATGCCGCATTTCGCATATTGGAAACTGTAATGAATTCTTGTACACCTCTCTGCCTAGTTCACAATGTCAGGCCCAGGCGTTGAAACACCTCAGGTTTTCCTCACAAAATTAAATTTAATGTTACACCCTCCAGTAGAATGATGCATAAATCAAGCATTTGATTTGCATGGACTATAGCAAGCAGCTCCCTTCTGGACAAATATAAACCCAACTCTGAATATTATGTCAGGGACAGAAACAAAGCAATCTAGGACTTCCAATAAAAGTCTGGTACCAAGTGTAATTCATGCTGGTATTACCATGCTCTGTGTCAACCCTGTTATTAAAACTCTTGTTTTAACCTCCTTTTTTCATTTCAAAAGAAAATGTTTTTCTTGACCTCTCTGTATTCAGAGAACCAGTTCACAGTCAAACCAGTACTATTTATAAACTGGTATCTACTAGTGAAAACCATGGGCATATTTATTTTCTTTCTCCATCTTCCCCCATCCAGCACAGAGTATAGGAAGGGGTACATATGAGTAATCAAGTGGAAAGAAACTAAACAACGGGCATGGAATAAAATACACTGTGGGAGATTAGGTAACATGGATATTTGCTAATGTTTTACCTTTGGCCACGGTCCCAAGAGAATGCTAAGAACAGTTTCAGAGAGACAAGTTTAAAAAATGGCTCAATAGCCAAAGTTAATGTACATTTGGATGCAGAGCATGCAACCAATTCAGGAAAAGTGATCCTAAATATGTGTCATTTTGTCTCATTTCTGGCCTCCTGCATATGCCGAGTTATTATACATTTTCCTTACTCATATTTTCCCCATCGCAGGGTATCTGAGCCATTTTTTTACTAAAAGTAAAATTACTATAATCTTAAATCGAGTAAGACCCTAAAGTAAGAATCATTTTTACCTACAAATGCAAAATGAACCCACACTAACTTCCCAAACAGCATTTAGAGATCATGGACTCACACATATTCTACTCTACATCAAGGTCTGTCATGTTTATTCTGGAATGCTATAGAGGTATTGCAAACAGAGCCTGCTCCTGAAGCCAGGTACATTTCCAAGAAAGCACAGCTGCCTGGAACACATAACCAGGTGAAGATGTGAGCCTGAGAGCTATGTTTGATGATTTGGTATCTGCAGTGCAATTTCTCCCAGCTGTCCACAAACATCTGTTAGAATTTGGAATACTTCAGCTTCTGAATAGGTGAAATCAGGTATCTGAACAGATAAATTTAAAATGGTTTAAGGATAGTAAATTAGGATTCATCCACTCATTTGTGAATGGAATACATCAATAAATATTTACTAGATGAATAAATACACTGTGAAGGTACTATGGGGAGATGTAAAATGAATTCGACTAGATTTTAGACTAGAATCTACTTTCAAGGAATATATATATATATACATATATATATATGTAGAATTATTGTACAAAGTAGAAGCGTCATAAGACTAACAGATACAGTTCAATGAGGCATGAGAAAAGGTTGCATTATTTCCAATTGGAGGAAATTAGGGAAGGCTGAGAAGGCAGGGTTTGACCATGCAAGATAGGTTGGGGCAGGAAAGGAAAATCCAGTGGGGGTTGGGGAGGAGGCCATGGCCAAATGCTTGGAAAGGGGAAACCCCATGTAGAGAACCTGAGTAATGAATAGTGACCAATTCCACGTTATTGAACTAGTGAGCGAATGAAGATGACTAGTGGAAAATAAGATTGGGAAGGTAGATGGAATGGGGGATGGCACTGAACACTAGACTATGCAGTTTAGACTTTTGAAATTAAGCAATATGGAGCCATTAAAGGTTTTTGAGCAGGGAAATTACATGATCTAATCTATGCTTTAGGAAGATTAATGTGGTCATAGCATATAAAGTAGATTAAAAAGCAGAAAGACTGGTATTAAGGAGACCAGTTAGCTCTAGAGAGAATTAATGAAGGCCTAAACCAGGAGAGTAGCAGTGGGAATAGAAAAGAAGTGACAGAATGTTATACAAGTAAAGTCCACAAGACATGACAACAGATTTGTGAGCAAGAGAAAGGAGTTGATGGGGTTCAGAAAAGGCTACCCCAAAATACAGCCCTTAGGCATCTGGAGGATTTAAGCTGAAAGAGCTTGAGAAAATGGCAGAAGTAGGAAGTCACTTTGACCTTTCCTCTCTTCTCCCCGAAACAGGCCATAAATGCTCATGAGAGAGGAGCCCTCCCTACACTCAGAGGAAGGAAGCAACCTTATCCCCCAAGACGAAGGGATGCCAAGAAAAATCCTAACAAATGGGACTTACTAAGGTTTTCCTGATTACTGCACTTACCTCATATTCCTTACCCTCTCATTCTTCCATGGAATGTGTGTACTCTTCATCAAGCCCAGAATAAAATACTCAGGTCTGTTGCTTTGGGCCTTTATTTCCTTATGTAGTCTCCATGACACATAAAACTTACATTAAATAAATGTGTAAGCTTTTCTCCTATTAATCTATCTTTGTCAAGTTTACTTTTCCAACTCAGCCAGGGATCCTACAAGGATTAAAGAAAACTTTCAGAGGTTTTGATTGGGTGAACAGAAAAATCACAGAAGTTAACATAAAACCTCAAGAAAACCATTATATTATTTTTTCCTTTATCTTGAAAAGATTGATGCTTTTATAAAGCAGAATGTAATATAGTTGCTTGATATCTTTTACCTGAGCTTATAATGTAACTTAGAGGCACCCACATTTGTAGGCTCCCATTTCACACAGTAACTTGGATAAAGTTAAGTGACTTATGCTTAGCTGGAAGAAGAGGAGACATAAAGTGTTCTTCTAAATGGTTGCCGTGGTTATAAAATCAGCATAAAAGTTATTGGCATCTATCATTCTGATGATTTCACTAATATTTTTAGTAATCATTACAGAGAGCAAGAGTTTAGCATGTCCCAAATAGAGCAAATGGATAATTTCAGGGACATTGACCTCATTGATCATGATTTAAAGATTTGTATTGGAATAGAACAGCATCTAGTCCAACCCAAGTTTATTTTGAAAGTACAGTCAGTCCCCTTCATGGATAAGGTGTTTTCTAATTGACTGCAACACTAAGCCAGCCTGTCAATACTCATACAGAGAATACCAGTGCATCCACTCACATCATCTCTCAGGCCAAGTGATTAACTGTGCATCAGTCATTTAACATTATAAATGTGAAGTTGGAGCAACAGAGCATTGCCACGGGAATCCTACTTTGGACATAAATGCCCTCTCACCTTGGCTTGTTTGTAGCAGACTCAAAGCATTTGCATTAAAAGTGTTAAGGAGCAAACAAGCACTTTATTTACTTTTGAAGTAGTCTTGATGAAGTTGATCCTACCCATCAGGCAATGTGCTGCTTACTATTACTGCTTCCCAAACTTGAAGTCAGTCAGTTTTAACAGAAAACTAAAAGTGATTCTTTAGTGATCATTATGATCCCATTTTCTAAAATTTGATATGTACCAGTTTTAAAAAGTGTGACTTCTAGTTTGGGGGGAATGATATGAACCCCAGAAACAGAGATTATGAAAGGAAGGAAGACCCCATTTTGAAAATGTCTTCTCTGCTCCTAGAAATCAAAGAAAAAAAGAAAAACATGCTCCAGTTGCAAAATCTGTTTATTACTAAACAAATGCTACAAAGGCCCTTGTTCTCTCTTAGGATTCCTCAAACTATTAAGGAAATGGGTTATATTTAATTAGTCTGCCAGGTTTCTGATTTTGTAAATTTATTAAACCAATGAAATAGCTAGTATAATCTGGTTACTAATTCTAGTTAATGCCTCTGCCTAGGTGATTTGACGTAAGTTATGGCTACTGTAAAAAAAATATGATTTCGCATAAAACAAAGCAACTATTTAATCAAATTAGGTGATTTGGGGCAGAGTATGTGGAAATTAATGTCCTTACATCTCCACACATTATCTTTAGAAATTTGCCTCTGACCTGAAATAAGTAGTTGTGGTTCTTGAGCTAGTTAAGCCTGATTAAGGTATTTGTTATGTGTTTGACAGTACAAAATAGTGCAAGATGTCAATTCTCAACTGTCATCATCTTGATTAAAAAGGGTAGAAGATAGTGACCTGTAAGTGGGACAAGTTGTAATAAATAATAAGAATGCCATGAACCTGTAATTCAATCACAGAGTTTAACCAAAACAAATAAAAACCATAGCAAGATCTTTAACCAAAAAAGTTGCTAAGCAAATGGTACTAGATTTTCTTGCAAACAAAATTATTTTCTGATGTCCAGCTATGTAATATCTTCAATTGTTAAAGGCTCTTGTTATGAATACAACTGAGAAGAATGCAATTTACTTCAGAGAAGCACTATATATGACCTCCTTGTTAAAGGTTGACTTATTGGAAGTTCTTTAAGTTGAAAAATAATTTAAGTTGAAGGAGGCAGTACAACCAGAATTCCAGCAAAGAGAAGACTTTCAGCCTGAGAAGAAATGCCTAAACCAGTAGCACAGCAGGTTAAAAAATCTTATAGGCATTTTTTTTTTAAACAGGCTTCACAAGTGTTCATTGGCCCTTTGCTTGTCAGCCTTAAGAAGGAGCCAAGTGACAGCAATTAAAGGCAGCCTATCCTCTTGAGATCCTCAGAGAATGTCAGTATGATATCAAACATCCAGTCTGGCCAACTTATTCATCAAATTGTCTGCGGAACTCTTCCTCTGCTGAGGATCACTTTTTATCAATGATGAATCAAACAAAGGCAACAACAACATCAAGGGGGATAATAACTGTAGTTGAAGCAACATCAATCATAACTTTTATTAAGAATTTACTGTGACCCAGGCACTGTGTTCTCAACTTTGTATGGATCATCCCTTATACTCCTAACATGAATGAGGGAGTTTAGTACTGTTATTACTTCTGTATTACAGGAAGAAGGTTAAGTAATATGTGTTGGCTAATACGTAATCGATTTTTGAGCCTCACACTCAGGCAGTGTGACTTTCATTCTTGTTCTCACATTTGTTATCATCCACCCCTAAATGTAAACTAGGCAGACAGATTTTAAAAATAGAATCTTGTTTTAATTGTGGAAGAGACTTTTTTTTACTTAAGATATTATTAATGTCATCTGTGTATATAATGATTATCATCCATTCATTCAAAAAACATTTGTTAAGCATCTGCTATGTGCCTGGCCCTGTTAATGTTAAGGAGATAAAGGATAAGATATGAACCCTGACTTTAGAAAATTCTTTGTATGTCTACTGGGTTAATTTAAATTAAGGTGCAGCTATATTCATAGATCTATCTTCTATACATAATTATGATCTTCATGGTCAATATAATAATACTCAACATTTATGTGTCACTTGATAATAATAAAATATTTTCAAATATATCATTTCATCTATGCCTTACAATTTCCTAGGAAGTAGGCAGGGCCAGTTTAGTATCCCTAATTTATAGTTGAGGAGCTGATATCACAAGCGAGAGTTCCCTTCACTTGGGAATCCTGGATCTAACTTCTACTAACAAGCTCCAGCCCATCCCAGTAACATCTACAGGGGCCTCTCCCATTTTGTTTTAGCTGCTACACATTAAAAGAGGTATGAATTTTTGCTTTACATAAGTAATAGTCCTTGCCTTAAAGACCTTTTATTATATTTATTTCTTTCAGATGGGCCCGATGGAAGTCGGTCTGACTTACAACGATGTCTAGTTGCAGTAGCAAGCCTATTTCCATGCACGAATCTGGCTGCCTGCTGAACTGCAGCGCGAGCAAATGAGATAAGTACAAAATATTCCTGCACCACTGGCTCCATGCTCTCCTCATATTCAATCATGAAGACTAATGAATTAGAGATGATTGCAGTGGTAAAAATCCCAATGCAGATTTTTGCTGTCTTTACTAATGAGAGAAAAATATAGTAGACCATTGGCCTAAAGGCTCCACATATGATTCCTTTGTAACTTAGAGTGCATTAAAAAAGCTTCAGTCAGCAAGATAAGTTAATTTTTTTATGACCTTTATAAACTCTTTTAGCCTGTATCTCAGGAGCTTTTCTTAAAGATTAAATTTTTTAAAATCCTTTTAGCTCAGGCCGACACAGCATCTGAGTCTTTTTTGCTTCAAAGACTATATCCAAAATCTATAAAGAAATTCTGTTCGTGACAATTATTGTCAAAGTAATGATTAGGTAACATGTCGTTTTTAGTTTTTACTGTTTTTGCCTCTATGATAGTAATCCAATAGAGCTCCCTTCTTCTTAATGTAAAAGTTGTGTAAAGGATGCATCATTCCCAGTTGACTTTGCTCACATTTGCAAATTTTTGAAAAGGAAAATTGGATTGTCAGTGGTAGCACCTCTTTCACATGATGACCATTGGGTTAAGGCGTGGGGGCGGGGGGAAGGGGAATGGCAGCGATACCAAGATTTCTTTAAAAGAAAAAAAAATCCTCACCATAAGTACTGTAAACTTATATTAATATATCATTGGGTCCAGGGGCTTTAGTAGTCCTTATGGCACAATTACCCAGAGGTGATGGGTGGAATTTTGCAGGGGGAGGAATGTTAAGGTACTGTGAGGGCTCTTCATTAATGGCATCGCAGATATATCACATGACACCTAGTTTCTCCTAACCTCTTCCATTGTAGGGTTTCAGTTTCTTTTAAACACTGTGATTTTGACTGGCTTGATTGGAGACTACAAGAGTCATCATCTTAGGCATCTGTCACTACTTCTATTACATCCAACCTGCTGACCCAGAAAATCTGTGACTGACACAATTGATTTCTCTATAAAATACGTTCAGCATTTATTTTATTTTTGACACCCACCTACAAGGTTCTCCCAAAACTCAGTTCCTACATCTCTGCATCAGAGAAACATAGCCCTTTATAAAAGGTGCATATGCTGAGGGGCTGGAACAAAGTAAGAATCTTGCATAGAAAAGTTCGCTGAAGTAATTGGGCTTATTAAGGTATATATGAATTTTGGTGACTAGGCCACTGAGGATATGAATGCCAACCTCAATATTGAGTTTTACCTTTGGAAAAACAATATCATCATCATCATCAACAACAACAACAACAACAAATAATAATAATAATAATAATGAGGATGATAAAGAGAAAAGAAAAAATAAAAGTAAAGAGAGAAGGCTGAAGTTACAGTACCCTATCACTTTTTTAAAACTTACTTTTACCCTATCAAATTTTTCTCTGGGTCAACTTTTATTCTCTGTCTCATGTTATGTGTGTTATGTTCATCTCTCCCTCTTGGAATCCCTTCTCCCAGGTCCCAGAAAGCATCTGGATTTCAAACGAAGATATACAAACCATGTGTTTTTAAACAGATGCTTGACAGTTATCTATTACCTTCCATCTAATGAGGTATGCTACCTCATTATGTGGAAAGGTTACATGATTTTTTTTCAAAGCATATAGATAAAGTGCCAGGTTCAAAATTCAGCCTCAATTACTTATCTTATAAATAGATTGACATCTTCCTGTGTGCTCTAAAATCTAATGATCTGGCTTGATCATGCATCATCTGAATTTTGCTGAGAAATGACCAATGGGAAGAATCATGGAGGTCCGCATAAAATTGCAGTAATGTTTTTTGGTTACTGAATGCACATATCTAAGCAGATTAAATTTTTTCCCCTTTATCTCATTAGCTGGGACTTTTCAGTTTGGCCTGAGCCTCGGGTCTAATCAGGTCCACTTAATATTTAAGACATTTTATTGTTTTTCCAGTAATCAATATCAATATTTGTATTTTTAGTAAATTAATGCTAATATGCAGGGACAACATCTTCTAGAGAAATTCTCTTTTTCACTTGACACAGAACAATATAAAATGTTTTGTTAACCTATACATAACCAGACAGAAAGATCTTAAGGTGAATATCCATTGTAAATTTCTTCCGATTCTACTAAATATTATTTTCTACTCAGCAACAAGAAATGAATGAGTGTAATGATTTTGGTGAGGAAGCAGCATCATTGGCTCTATCAAAGATGAAACACTTCCAGGGGTCTTGGAGCTGACTTTTACTACAGAGCCACCAAGAAAGATCTGAAGATCATTACTTACCAGAAGTAAAAGAACAAGGCAGAAATCGATTACTACGACATTAGATTTATGTTTCCATTGCTCTCTATACACATCCCTATTTGTCCTAACTTCATGGGGAAGATATTTAATACATAATGGAAGGAGGCTGTTGCTTTTGATTTATTTTTTGTTTATTATTTTTGGCATTCCACGGAGAAATTCTGGAAATCAATACTGTGTGTATGTGTGCTTGTGTGTGTCTAAGTATTTTGGGTACAGTGCAGTTTTAAAGGTTCTGAAGGGCTAAGGAAACCCTCTATTTGCTGTGTTCTGTTTTATTAAGCAAATCATATTATACTCCCATAGAAGGAGTTTTTTCTTTCTCTGTATGTTTTACATGACCTTATGAGAATAGATGCAAAGGCTAATTTAGCCATAATTACAATAACAAGACAATGTTTTGTAGTATTTACATTTATAGACTACATTTATAGATTAAACGTAATCTATAGTCTACATTTATATAGACTATATAAGGGTAGTTATATATATACATTTATATAACTATCTCTCCTTCTCTACAGCCAATAAAATGACTCTCGTTAATCCCAGTTAACTCTTTCTTGGCAATTTATTAGAGAATTAAAATATATCTTAGGTCAGTGTGATAGATGAAGGCACAAATACAGAGATGTTATGAAGTTTTAAATTTACCTTGAGTGAATAAGTATGGGTGGTGATGTATATAAGGCAAGATGGAGCCTATCTTTGAATACTTTGTAATAAAGCATTTGGACTTTTTAAAAGAAGACAGGAAGAAAGTCAATCAACATGAATTTATCAAAATCATGTGAACAGAAAACTATTTTTAAAGGAAGGGATGTGTTTTTCTGTTTCATAATTTATGACAGTTGGATAGAAACCCAGAAGGACTGAATGCATGCAGAGAATGAAAATGACAAGACTGTGTAATGTACAATAGTAGTAGAGAGAGAACAGAGGGCCCTTGAAAAATTCCATGCAGAATAATAAATATTTACGCCAAATTGTTGTCATTTTTGACAACATTGGAGTAAAATGGTATTTAAGACCCAGTCTGAGAAGTACCATATTTTACCATGTATAATGAGCACCCACGTTTTTGTGTGCATTATACATAGAATTATTACACCCATTAATATATCCATGGTATGTAATCATTATACCCACGTATAATGCGCATCTTTATTATTCCCTCAGAAATTTGGGCAAAAATGCACATTATACACAGCAAAATACAGTAGTTATATCGAGTATTGGCACTGCAATTTTACAAATGAGACAAATTCAGAGGAGTACCATAACTATAGTAACAGGGACATAGAACACAGATTTGGCAGTGAAAATTGATAACTGACAGGCAAATAAATTCCGTTTTGGATTGTTGAATGTTAGATGCAAAGGAACAGACTCCTTAATGAAACACACACCTGAACATCTCCATATCTTTAGCAGGTATGAGAAGTGAAAGGAGAATCCGGGCAGAGTGGCCGCTTACCAAGTGGCCCTGACTTGACCCTGAGTTTTGCCTTCCCATGGATTTGACTTCCTCATGGAGTTTTCTCATGCTGAACCTCTGCCACCTCTGGGCCACGGGCCCCTATAACATTTACCACCCAAACGTGAACAAGCCCTTATGCTTGGTTACCTCCAACCAAGTTTTCAAAATTAGGGTTGCTAAATACTAAAGACAAAAGGACAATGGAGAGAATTTAAGAAGTTGATATGAAAAAGAATGGGTTTTGACCCTATCAGAGCAAACTTATCCCCAAGTCTGAGATTTTGCCTCAATGTATACCTTGTCTTCTAAGAAAACTACCTCTAGTCATAGAAAGCAAGTGAACCTTTACTTCAAATTTTCCTGACATCTTGATTTCTAACTGCTAACTTATTTCCACCTGGTGGGCCCCAGGATTTCCACCACTCCAGAACTGGTTCTTGGCAATATTGCCTTTTCTGGTCCAAAGACAAATTTTCAAATTGACTCTTTTTTCCCCCCATTTTCAAAACTTTTTATCGAATTTATTGGGGTGACATTGGTTCATAAAATTATACGGGTTTCAAGTGTACGATTCTATAATACATCTTTTGTATATTGTGTTGTGTGTTCACCACCCCAGGGCAAGTCTCCTCCCATCACCATTTATCCCTTTTACTCTCTTCCACCTCCTCTTAACCTCCTTTCTCTCATAATCACCATACTGTTGTCTGTGACTATGAACTTTTTTTTGCTTAATCCTTTTAACTTTTTACCTAGGTTCTCAACATCTCTCCCTCTGACAGCTGTCAGTCTGTTTTCTGTATCTATGAGTCTGTTTCTATTTTGTTCATTTGTTTATTTTGTTCATTAGAGTCCACATATAAGTGAAATCATATGATACTTGTTTTTCTTTGTCTGGCTTATTTCACTTAGCATAATATTCTCCAGGTCCAATCATGCTGTGGCAAAAGATTAAGATCTCCTTTTTTACAGCCTAGTAGTATTTCATAGTGTAAATGTATTACAGCTTTTTTATCGACTCATCTATTGATGGGCACTTGGGCTGATTCCAAATCTTGGCGATTGTAAATAACACTGCAATGAACATAAGGGTGCTTATATACTCTTTCAAATTAGTGTTTTTGGGTTTCTTTGCAAATATTTTCAAAATGGAATGACTGGGTCATAAGGCAGTTCCATCTGTAATTTTTTGAGGAAACTCCATACTGCTTTCCTCAGTGGCTGCACCAGTCTGCATTCCCACCAAGAGTGCACAAGGGTTCCCCTTTCTCCACATCCCCTCACCAGCATTTGTTGTTTGTTGATTTATTGATGGTAGCCATTCTGAAAGGTGTGAGGTGATATCTCATTGTGATTTTAATTTATATTTCTCTGATGATTAATGATGTTGAACATCTTTTCATATGCGTATTGACCATCTATATGTCCTATTTGGAAGTGTCTGTTCAGATTAATTACCCATTTTTTACTTGGATTGCTTGTTTTCTTAGCTTGAGTTTTATAAATTCTTTATAAATTTTGGATATCAACTCCATAACAAATGTGTCATTGGTGAATATGTTCTCTCATTCAGTGGGTAGTTTTTCCATTTAAAATAAATTTTGTTTATTTTTTATTCTCACTCTAGGACACTGTTTCATTGCTTTTAGAGAGAGAGAGAAAGGGAAAGAGAGAGAAACATCAATGTGAGAGAGAAACATTGATTGGTTACCTCCCATACCTGTCTTGAATGGGAATCGACCCGCAACCCAGGCATGTGCCCTGACCAGAATTGGAACCTACAATCTTTCAGTTTATGGGACAACACTCCAAATGACAGAGCTACACTGGCCAGGGTTGCTTATGTTTTTAATTTGTTAATGGTTTCCTTTGTTGTGCAAAAATGTTTTAGTTTGATGTAGTCTTAATGGTTTATTTTTTCTTTTGTTTCTCTTGCCCAAGGGAACATATCAGAAAAAAATACTACTACAAGAAATATTCAAGATTTTACTGCCTACATTATTTTCCAGGATTTCTGTGGTTTTGAGTCTAACATTTAAGTCTTTAATCCATTTTGAGTTTATTCTTGTGCATGGTGTAAGAAGGTGGTCTTCTTTCATTTTGTTCCCAAGCATCTATCCAGTTTCTCCAACACATTTTACTGAATAGCCTATCTTTACCCCATTGTATGTTTTTGCCTCCTTTGTCAAATATTAATTGAGCATAAAGGCATGGTATATTTCTGGGTTCTCTATTCTGTTCTATTGATCTGTATGTCAGTATTTTATGCCAGTACTATGCTGTTTTGATTACTATAACCTTGTAGTATAGTTTGATATCAGGTAGCATGATTCCTCCAACTTTGTTCTTCTTTCTCAAGATTGCTGTAGCTATTCGGGGTCTTTTGTGTGGTTCCATATAAATATTTGGAATATTTGTTCTAGTTCTGTGAAATACATCATTTGTATCTTGATAAGAATTATGTTGAATCTATAGATTACTTTATGTAGTATGGACATTTTAATGAAATTAACTCTTCCTATCCATGAACACAGTATATGGTTCCACTTATTTGTATTATCTTCAATTTCTTTCTTTATTGTCTTCGGTCTTTTACATCCTTGGCTAAATTTATTCTTAGTTATTTTATTTATTTTTTGATGCAATTGGAAATGGGATTGTTTTCTTAGTTTCCCTTCCAGATAGTTCATTATTGCTGTATAAAAATACAATCAATTTCTAGATATTTATTTTGTATCCTGCTACTTTACTGAATTCATTTACCTGGCCTGGTAGGTTTTTCGGTGGAGTCTTTAAGGTCCTCCTTATACAGTATCATGTTATCTGCAAATAGTGACACTTTTCCTTCTTTCTTTCCAATTTGGATGCCTTTTATATTTTGACTCATAATTCTGTTTTGATTTTTTTTTTTGTCTGAGAGACTTGTCTTACTTGTGGCTCATTGTTAGGACTATGGTTATTGACCATAGTCAACTCTGTCCTCAAAGTTTAATTATTCCATAGAAAATATGGAATATGTATATGGAGTTCAGGAAAAGGAATTACATATTCGGGACTTGTCTGCATATAGATATAAGTCAAAGTGATTGGTGTGGTTATGATTTCCCTGGAAGAGTATTAGTAATAAAATTCAGGCAGAGGACAAAATCCTGAGAAATAACAGCCACATTAATGGTAAACGGGTTCATGGGAGAAGACTGAGGAAGCAGAGTTAGAAGCAAGTATCAGTGTTATAGAAACAGAGTATACTAAACACCGCTTTGAGATAGGCAGGATCAGGATTTAAAATGTTCCCTGAATTGGCCTGAGGAAGTAACTGACAACTTTTGCATGAATAAGGCTTAGTAATAATTGTAAGTTTGCTTGGGTATGTTTAAGAATGACAACTGTTTATGTTTGTAACTTTCTTTATCAAAGTGACTGCTGTTTGAAAATCAGTCAACATGTTTAGCTAAGATATTTCTTAAACAATTTTTTTCAACATCTTCTGAAGTTAGAGCACTTTTGCTGGGCAGAGGGGGACAGAGTGATGTTTCCTATATAAGAGTGAAGGAAAGAGTTGGGTAAGATACGTTGATATGCTTTATTTTGGCAATTGCAACAAAAATCTTCACTGAATTCTGAAAATGTTTGCTTGCCCACTAAAAGTGGCTTGAGGAGCAAAAGTTTGGAACATGATATGGCATCCCACAGACTACGATTTATCAGTTTACACCTGACTCTCCAATGGTCCAGTTTGTATATGCTCCTATGCAGATGGTCATGCCTCACTTCTGTAGATTCAGGGTGGCATGCTTGTTTCATCACCTACCAGTCTCTCAAGTTTGATTTGTATGCCTAGAGACATTAAATGTTATGTTTTTATTGTGAATGTTTTTAAAAATTATAGTTACCAAATACTAAGTGTTTACTATGTGCTATATACTGCAACAAGTATATTACATGGAGTGTTTTATTTGATTCTCACACACAAACAACCTATGGGAAGTGTCATCCCATTTTATAGAGTAGAAGACTGAGACTGCCACACAGCCACAAGGTGGCAGAATAGGGCTTTGAATCTGGATATGTCTGGTGAAATTCTTGGTCTTAACTGCTATTTTTACGACTCCCTAGTTACTTGTATGATCAACTGTTAATATGTTGTTCTCTACACTTTTAAGTTTTGGTGCTTGACTTGTGATTATTCTGCCTTAAAGTTTGGTGCAATCATAAATTTAGGTATAATAAGTAATTGCAATTTTGTTCTTAAGCCATGCATGCATCTCCATTAATCTTAATAAATAATTGAGATGCTTATTAGGATGATCTTAGGTACTCTATTACTTTTTGAAGGGCCAGCCTAACAGTAGTGGAACATTGCATGATATATTAAAGCATTCTGGAAGTCAAATTCCAAATTGAAAACAATCACATTTTTTTAAGAAACAAAATGACAGTTAGTAGTATTTTTCTCAGCAAATAGGAAATTCCAAAATCTTTCTATTACTATTTATATTACCATGTGTAACATTCCATCCAATAAACATTTTTTTAAATACACGTTAATACACATTGGAATATATTGGTTGTGCACCTTACCCCATCTGATGCACTAAAATAGCTCAGCCAGAAATATATTACATGATCCCATCATTTTTCTAAGCTCTGGTTTAGATTTTCAATGAGAGAGGTCAAAAGTTTTAGAGAAGAGTGGTACTTAAACAAATCTAAGTAATGGAAATGGGGACTTTCTGAATTTACTGACTTTTTCAAGCCCCTCATGTGGATTTGAGTGATAAGGGTGTATTTGTTGGAAAATAGAACCTCATAGGCCAAATGCCTAATTCACAGCCAAAGCCTCAGTAGGTAAAGAAAAGCTATTAAAGCAGAGTGTTGACCAGAGTCCTGCTAAACAAACACGGTGTACATGCACAGATCTTCCACCTCCCTCTGCCTGGTATTGAGTTCCGCCTATTGGGAGTGCATCGGTTCTCCTTTGAACCACGCAGTCATCATTTTAAAACCTGCATTAAAAGAGCCTTATATATCTTAGTCACACACAATAAAAGAAAAGCTGCCCTGACTTTATACAGAATCAATAGACAATGTCTTCTGAATAGAAATCAGGGCCGTCTAAGAAATCCAATTTTACCCTGTATTCACTTTCTTTGTATCCTTCTTCGTCAAACTCTGCACTTCCAGCTATGCCTGTAGGTCCTTTTCAGCCTACAGTACCGTTGCACTCTTGAAAATGTCTTTTCAGGTTAGAGGTAGATTAGCACAATGACTGGCTTCAGAACTCCCCAAACTTCTGAAACCCACCAAAAGCAGACAAGTAACAAAGCCCAGGTTCCCTGTAAACACGCTAAGGATCATCGGAGGGTTGAATTAAAGGCGCTATACAAGCAAATGTTTATCAGCTGTGTGAATGATGTCTTTTCTGGGAGGCTGAAATTCCCTGTTCCTTATCATGCTCCCAATGGATGCAAACACACCTGTCAGGTTGTCTGTTCTTCGTTGGTCTTTACCACATGTGGGGTGTTTTCAGACTG